>CBVK0100306431.1:1674-14479 GCA_900067695.1 Picea abies | reverse complement strand
GCCAACATTAGGGCTTAACAGGATGTCAAAAGATTTGTAGACAGATGCAGAATTTGCCAGCATTCGAAGGGAAGAAAGAAGAATGCGGGTTTTTATCAACCGTTTCCCATACCAGAAAGGTCGTGGGATGCGATAAGCATGGATTTTGTATTGGGGTTGCCAAGGACAAAAAGAGGTGTTGATTCAATCTTTGTGGTAGTGGATAGGTTTTCCAAGATGGCACACTTCATCCCATGTCAGAAGACCAGTGATGTAACTCGCATTGCAAATCTGTTCTTCAAAGAGGTCATTTGACTTCATGGGTTGCCGAAAAGTATAGTTTCGGACAGAGACATGAAATTCATAGGGCATTTTTGGAGGACCTTATGGAAGAAGCTAGGGACTAATTTGATGTTTAGTTCATCTTATCATCCTGAGACGGATGGGCAGACGGAAGTGATCAACAAAAGTCTTGGAGACTTGCTGAGAAGCTTGGTGACAGAGCACCACAGCAGTTGGGATAATATATTACCATGGGCAGACTTTGCGTACAATGACTCAGTGAATCAGAGCACAGGCCAGAGTCCATTTCAGGTTGTTTATGGCATACAGTCGAGGGGAATTTATGAACTGAGAGATTCAGGACAGACTGCTACTAGGAGCGCTAGTGCAGAGGAATTTTCTGAGGCGATGAAGGAACTTCACAACCAGGTGAAGGAGCGGTTGCAGAATTCAAGTCAGGAATACAAACACAGAGCAGATCAACATCAGAGAAAACTTTAGTTCGAGGTTGGTGATCTAGTTCTGGCACATTTGAGGAAAGAAAGGTTCCCAAGAGGAGCATACAATAAGCTGAAGATGAAGAAAATCGAGCCATGCAAGGTCTTGAGAAAATTTGGGGACAATGCTTATGAGATTGAACTACCCGATGGGATCGGAATTTCTCTTATATTCAATGTCTCGGATTTTTACCCATACAGAGCTGGAGAAGAAGAGACTAGAGATGAGAAGCCAGCGATCCAGTGGACGAAGAAAATGCCAGTTGCAGAGAATCCACAGATGGAATGAATCTGGACAAGAGAGTGAGTAAGAGGACCAGGCGAAAACAATATTTTGAGTATCTGGTCAAGTGGAAGAACCATCCAGTTGAAGATGCCAGCTGGGAGACTGAACCTGAGATACAAAAGCATGGACAGACCGTGCAGGAGCTTATGGACAGGAGCCCATGAAATTTTTCAAGCGAGGGAGTATGATGCAGGAGCATCGCCAACACATCAAGTGAGCCAGCGTGGAAGCGGAGGACAGCTGGACAAGCCAGCAAAAATTTTGAAAACACTTTGGAATTGTTGCGCAAATCTTAAATGAGCCATTAAGATGAGGTGCACTTGTATATTGTAAATGGACCTTGAGAGGATAGCTCTCGTCCTTAGTAGGTAGACGACATTTAAAATAGTTAATGTAAAGTAGATAGAATTTAATTCTAGACTAGACAGTTGTAGAGCACAAGAGGGAAACAGGATATAGACACCCTCATTATGCATTGTAACATTATTCAAAAGCATTTGGAGCAAGAAGAAGTAGAGAGCTATGTAAAAACACCCATGTGCAGACATTTGAATTAATGGAAAGCTTTGATTCAAATTCATGGTTTGTGTTGTTCTTTGTGTATTGGTGTTGAATGATAGGCTCATGAATGTTTGCTTCCTGTTATACATTTGCTTTTATATGTTGTGTATGTGATTTCATGTATGAATTGAAGTCTGAGAGGGAGATGGAATGAGTTTCAATTGTTTCTCTATTTGAGCCAGAGAATTCCTGCAAGGAGTGCAGTTGAAGTGTCCGCAAGGAGTGTGTTGACAGAGGATTCAGATAGAGATAGTTTTTGTTCTCATTCATCCAGAAGTGCAGTTGGGCATAGGAGTCATGCAAGGAGTGCGCAGGCTGGGTAAAAGTCTCAGGGTTGTGAACCTGAGTGAAGAATTTGACAGACTACTACTGCAGGTGTGCGCAGAGTCAAGTGACTTCAACACTTCGTCGTTGTTGAAGGTTTGCCGCAAGGAGTGCGTGCAAGAGTTTTCTTGAAGGACTTGAGGTCATGGGGAAAAGCTCAGGAGGGATAGGACCTTTGAATTTGTTGAAGGAAAGCGTAGAAAATTTGTGCCTTGAAGGTTGGAAAGAAGCGTCGCAAGTTTGCACGCAGGTGGATAAGTTCTGTGGAAGAAAACTTAGTCATTTCATGGATTGCATAAGGAAGAATGAATGATCGATATCTTCCAGGGAAAATCGGTGAATCACTGTGAGCCGTTGGATCTCGCGGGGGTGTAGGGGGATACTGCAGATATTCCCATAGTGTTTAAAGCTCAAAAGGGGTAGAGCCATTGATCCAAGCCAGCTAGGGGCATTGGATTATTTGCGAAATCGCCTATCGGGATTTCGTAAGAAAGGAATCGAAGATTTGGTAACGGGAGTCGCGAAATCGCGATACGCGATATGCCAACGGCTACAAGTACAGTGTGGGGCCACAAGAGTTGGTGGTGGACAGGTAGCACAATGTATCGGGGTTCGTGAAAAGTAAAGTCCCGAAACATTGGACATCAAGATTCATGATCCCGCAAAGTCTGAAATCCCGACGAGGTGACAGGACCGTTGAAAAGTCAAAGCCGCGAGCTCATCAGAGTTTCAGCATATCGGGACTCGAGAGTCGGAGAACTGAGTTGCTCGACACCGCGAGTGTCGAGATCCCGATAGAGAAAGTCCTGACAAAGGAATGGAAGGGTCAGCATTGACTCATATCGGGTCTCGAAGATTCGAGAGTCCTACGCTTGATCACTAACCTCGCAAGGTTGTGAAGTCTGATTCCTCGATAAGTAAAGAGAGGGGGAGTCACGCAAAGAGATATGTGGGTGCAGATTTCCCGATAGGGAAATAGAAGGACCGGTTAGTGTTCTTCGAGCCGAGGAAAGAGAAGACCCTGTGAGCAGGCATTCCTGCAGGTGCGACACTGCATCAGAATAGTCTTTGCATTTACAAAATATTTTAATAGCTTTCCCCTATAAACTTTAGAGTTGTGTCAAATTATTAGGTGGAGGTAAAGCAAGGATAGCCTTAATTTTTAAGGGATCCACCTGAATCTCGTCCTTGGAAACAATGAAGTCAAGGAGTCGACCTGATTTAACAACAAAGATACACTTATGGGGGGTCAAAAGAATGCAGTAGAACCGACATCGAAGAAAAATATCCCATATATGACCAAAATGGTCTGATCGACTGGATGAATGGATAGGTAAGTCGTCGAGGTAAGGTTCTGCAATATGTTTGATATCATGGAAAGCATATGACATGGCCCGTTGGAATGTAGCACCAGCATTTTTGAGGCCAAACGGTAGTTTTTGATAGGAGAAATTTCCTAACGGGAAGATGAAGGTTGTCTTATGTTGATCAACAAGTAAAATGTCAATCTAGTTGTACCCTCAGAAACCATCCATGAAAGAGAAAATCACACTACCTGATCAATTATCAATGATCTGGTAGATGAAGGGCGTAGGGTAGTTGTCTTTCGGACAAGACTTATTGAGGTCCCTATAATCAACGCAAACATGAATGGTCCCATGTTTCTTAGTGACCAGAATAATATTCGAAACCCATTCCATCAAAGGGATGGGATAGATGACGCCAGATTTCAATAATTTCTCAACTTTGGCCTTAATATTCATGATCTTCTTAGGATGGACCGGTAAAAGTTTTTTTCTAACAGGTTTTACACCTGGTTAAGTTTTGATCTCATGCACAACGATTGAAGGATCGATCCCTTCTCTCCTTTTCCAACCATTTTCTCAAATAATCCACACAAAATGATGATACTTCAATGATATCTCCCTTATGAGATCATAAGTTTGATGCCTTCAATCTCTCCCCCTTTCACCATGAGGAGGCCTCCTTATATAGGCTTGGATAGGCCTAACCACTTAAGAGATTCTTGGGATAGGTTGAGTATCCTTCTCCTTCAGTTTTGTATCTTCCCTAAGATCGAGCCTTGACCTCAGATCCGAATCCATCCAACTCGAGAGATGAGGGGGATTCTTCCCTGATTTTCCTCAACAGTGAAAAATTCGCTAAAAAAGGGCTATCGCTCCCTCAGAATGGGGTACAGAGAGTTGCAACACTCCCCCAAAAGAGGGTACAGAGCATTGGCACCCTCTGATAGTGTATAAGGGAGTGCTTCCTTCCGAAATTGATTTTTGAGTGGGTTTTTCTGTGGCAAAAGACTTGTACTCTTTGTCAAATGATTTCTCCTCTTCAAACCCAGTCTTTTGAGGTATCTTTTAAGTCTTGATAATGTTGTCCGAGACATGACATAAGAAAGATGAAAGTATGGTATTTGCGACAATTGCGTCCAGAATGTGACACTTGCAACATTGGTAATGACGACACTAGGCCATCATCATAATGAGTAATTTTGATGTGTAACAGATTGCCCCCCAAAGTGTGAAGTTAGAAGATGGGAACTGATGACTGAAGTACTTTGTATAACTTTTAGAGCAAGGGTATGGACTCAGAGAACCTGGTAGAAGCTGCACACAACCATCAAACAAATGCTATGACATGTTTCAAATCCAAGGCAGGGATATCTATGCTTGAGTGATAAATACTTTCAAGGTATGGTTGCCATAAAATACATTGTGGATCCATAATTATATTAACAAAGAGTATAGCCACCAAAGATACAATGTGTATCTATAATTCCATGACATGAATTGATCGTAGCCATGAAAAATACACTATGGATCTACAAGATGACAAGACATAGCCACAAACAAATACAAAGTGGATCTATGTGACAGTATATGTGTCAATGTTCAAAAGAAACTCCGTCGCAACCTGGGAAACATATATATAAGAGTGATGACTCAACCCAGGGTCCTCTTACCGATCCCTATGTAGTACGAATATAACCATGTGAATAGATGTCCTGATGTCGAACATGGTAGAAACCACTCGATTATTGATTAATGAGGTAAACCATTAACAAGCGCGAGGGAAATCACCATTGATCTCAATGATTCCCTAGGTATTCTATTACATTTCAATGAATTTGAATGGATTATCTAAATTCGAACATCTATGGAATCATCCAATCAGAGGTCAATTATGTAAACCCATTATCGAATGCAAGGAGGCCTGCCATTGAGACATGCAGGTCCCAAGGTACTAACTAGTTTCTAAGTCTAGTTCCCAGATAATGTGATGAAGTCGACATGAATAGACTTATCACAGGAGGGCCTTGATGTATCCCTCATTAATGAAACGAAATGGACATAAATATGTAATTTGGTAGATCAAGTGAACATGGACCGACACAGGTGTTGAAATAGGAAATTTGTGATGGTTGACTCTCGAGGCAGATACTTCCCTTGAACACTAAGGCACAACAGTAGAAACATGACATGGACCAAAACATGATGATGCAATGGATACGATGACTTTCGTCGGGTGACCCAAAGGATTAATAAAACTCAAAGGATTGGTTCAGTGCAGATATTCAACGGATTAAAATGCATGCAAAGATGAAGTGTCATGTTCAAGGGCGACCATAAGAGTTACTAGTAATGTTCTCAAAAACTGCTTGGCTTGCTTCCTTCAATTTTTTCCCCCATCTAGATAGACGAGTACCTATTTTTGATTTAACGAGCTCGAGGAGGGTAACACATGCTCGATATAACTCACCTTCGATAAGTCCCTCTTCCTTTGTTTAACAAACTGGAAGAAGTAAGGGTTTGGTCCCATATGGGACCTTCAATGTATGATTATTTAACGAGTCCAGAGAAGGTAAACTCGATGATTTTTCATGTTTAGAGAGTCTGAAAATAAATTAAAGATGACTCTAGTGTTGTCCTTTTTCATAATGTTAGTCTCGCGAGGCTGAAAAAAAGATAAATTATCACTCGAAAGACGCCCTTTCAAACCTTTTAATGAGTGGGAAAGGAAGCAAGATCACTCAGAAATATTTTAATGTTTAGTGAGTTTGAAAAGAGATTAAAGACAACTCCAGGGGGTTCATTTTTCATGTATGCATGTGAGTCCGAAAAAGAGATAAAAGTTTACTCTGTGCATTCTTATGTTTTTCCTGAGCGTGAGAATGAACTAAGACTATGGTCATTAATGCGACAAGATGAAAATAGAACAAAACTTCTCTTGAACCTATCAATAATGTCAAAATTGCATGCCACCATATTAATAAGGCCTCCAAAAAAATTTCAAAACCCAAAATAACTATGTCTTAGGCAAAAATGGAATTTATAATACTAAAATGGGGTAAAAATGTCTTTTACCATTTCATTTGTGCAAATATTTGTAGCAGTGGAGAAATTGAGCTTTGGAGGGTGATTATTGCGTTGATTGGTGTCAGAACTACAGTCAGCTATTTTTGTTGCCATCTAGACCAGGTTGGTTCTCTTCTTCGTCTCTTTAATTTACACGGTTTACATTTTGTTTTTAGGCAATAATTGAGTTTAAAAAATGATGCCCTGGGATGTCCCAAACACTCAAAAGGGCTCAACACTCCTCTAGAACATTAGGGTGAGTGCTGCGCAATTTTGTTAGCGCTCCTCCAATCTTAAATATAGGGTGCTAGCACTCAGATGTTATAGTGAAGAGGGCGCTACCCAAAATACACAAAAAAATGGCCAAAAAC
The DNA here is from genome assembly GCA_900067695.1 of Picea abies. Lineage (NCBI taxonomy): Eukaryota > Viridiplantae > Streptophyta > Pinopsida > Pinales > Pinaceae > Picea > Picea abies. Next base: position 7,809 of record CBVK0100306431.1, on the reverse strand, counting down.
TGTCAGCGCTCCTCCAAAAGGTAAAGAGGAGTGTTCTATTTTTTGCATAGCGCTATGGTGGCCCTTATGGGGAGCGTTGGCACCCTAGTGTGAGTGTAAATGCATTATTGGTTTTATAAAAAAGCATAAATGTTTTTTAAGTTTTTTTTGTATTGCCCAATAATTGTCGAAAAAGCATGACGGACTTTTTTTATTGTTGATGATTGTAGGTAAACTCGGAAAAATTCATGATCGAGAGGAAAGAAAGAGAGCATGAGCTCAATGATTTGGCCACCTTGCAAAGCCCCCAATAAAGGTCTGCATTGAGTAATTGCGGTCTCCTCAAGTTCTTCAAGATGCAAAAGATGAAGAAAGAGATTCTTCTTCTCGAGTATGTGATTGGGCTGCGGAACGTTGCGGAATAGGGGTTCCAAATTGGAACGCAGATTCTTACCATTGAGTTGGAATATGTGTACTTCCTGACCGACCTATCAAAGAGAGGGGCCCATGTTATTTTATCCAAATTGAGGGAACTTCCCGTGCCTGTAGATGAGTACTTGAAAAACCATTGTGTCCCGTGATCAAGATTGGTGCGAGGTAGAATCAAAATCAAAGACATCAAGGATCTACCTCTTCGGTCCATTCTATTTTTCATTACGAGTATAGAGGGAAGTACCAGATCACACTTAATTTCAAGATCACAAGTGGCCTATGGTTTATAGTGTCTAGAGCCAACACTGTTTTACTGGAGTGCAGGGTTTCTTTAGAATGTGAAGGAGCAGAGCGACAGAAGCAGTTCGGATACGGTTCATTCTTGGTTTCATTATTCTTAGAACACATTCCTCGTATGAAACCTCAGATTGCATTAGCAGTACAGCTAGTGGGAGAACCATGTATGGAGCAATGGACTAGCATGTCTCTGAGGCTAGGATCAGAGTCAGATTTCAAGTTCTTTTCTTGGTTGAGACGCCAATTGATCATGATAGAAGACTTCCCATACATCGGAGTGGATTTCTGGGGGAGCATGGACTTGGTTCTTCCGGAAGGGGAGGATTGGGACGCGTTAGGTAAGAAACCAAAATAATCTTGTCAAGTGTTTTTTTATTTTAAAGCTTATATTATTGTTTTTGGGTATGTAGAAGAGTTTCTAATGGATGTATCATTTCATCATGTAGACAAGGGAGCAACACGTCCGACAGAGATACCGGCTGTTGTAGGAAAATCTGCCTGTGGACAAGTAGATCGACCTCTAAGGCTTGACCTTAACCCTAGACAGAAAAATGCTTAACGTGGACATTGACTTCCTTTCAAATCTATCTAAGACTAATGCATGAGAAGGAAGGATAATAGAAGTACCTTTTAACCGACATTTGTCCCTGCACGCTCTGAGTTGCGCTCCAATCCTTTTGCTCCTCACTGAGGTCTGTGGACAAAACAAGATACGACCACTTCCTACTCTACTGACATTAGCTTGAAAACAGATCTACCAATAGATGATAAGTTCGTGTAACATTAGACACAAACTAGAAAGAAACAGGCCAAGCTTGTCATATTAATGAGACTAACGAAAGCAGTACTTACAATCGTAGATGCGAATACGATAGCTTCGTCAAGTCCTCTTTGTCTAACCCTTGCCTGAAAGATCCACAACCTAGATAACAGCAGCTTCACTGATCACTCTCCTTTGGCTGACTGTAAGTTTCCTCCAAGATCATAAGTTTCATACATTCATTTCTTCCTCCTCTTCATCACCATAGAGCTTGCTTATATAGGTTGGGAGGAGCCTAACCACTTGAGTTATGTTTAGAACCAGTTGGGAACCTCCTTCTTGGATTAGAGATCTTTTGACAGAACCAAGAATTTGAGCTCAACTGCCTCCTAAACTCGAATGATTCTCCCCTTATTCTTCTCACCTGGCTAACAATTTACCCAGAATGGAGAGCGCTCCCTTAGAAGGGGCATCAGAGCGCTAGAACGCTCTAGAGAAGGTCAAGGGAAGCGCCAGCGCTCCAAAATTGAGCAGTGCTCCTACAAAGGGGTAGAGAAGTGCTACAACACTTATGAGGCATACTAGAGGGGCGCCAGTGCTCCTCAGGCAGTTTTAGGGGAGCGTTCCCTCTCCAAACTCTTGATTAAGAAACCCTTTTAGGTGTTGAGAGATGTTTGACTCCAATGAACCAATTTCCTTCCTTCAAACCAAGTACATGAGATGTTTCAAGTGCCTCTTTAGTGTCGTCATTGTGGTAGCATGATTCAATGACATTTACGACACTCTGTATCCAACTTGCGACACTTGCGGCAAGTTGTAAGGGAGTTGCGACACTTGCGACAAGTGAGAGGAAATATGCGACACTTATCCAGTTGAGTGATTTTGATGTGTAACAGAATGCCCCCCAAAGTATGAAGTCAGAAGATGCAGACTGAAGAATGAAGTACTTTATAGATATTCAAGCAAGGTTTTAGACTCAGAGACCCTGACGGAAGCTGCACACAAACATCCAGCCAATATCATGACCTATTTCAAAACCCAAGGCAGGCATACCTATGCTTTGGAGATCGAGACTTGTACGGTATGGCCGCCATAAAATACACTGCGGATCCATAATTGTATTGACAAAAGGGGTATAGCCACCAAAGATACAATGTGGATCTATACTGTAGTGACTCAAACTGATCGTAGCCACGAAGAATACACAGTGGATCTACGAGATGATAAGACATAGCCATGACCAATACAAAGTGGATCTATGTAGCAGTGTATGTGACATTGTCCAATAGAACTCCTTCGCAACCTGGGTGAAGCATATATCACAGTGATGGCTCAACCCAGGGTCTTCATACCAATCCTAAAATGGTACGAATCTGACCATGTGAATGGATGTCTTGACGTCGAACATGGCAGAAACCACTTGATTACCGGTCAATGAGGTGAACCGTTAACAAGTGTGGGGGAGGTCACCATTAATGTCGATGATTCCCAAGGTACCCTAGTACATTCCAACTAATGTGAATAGATGAGTTGAGGTCGAACACTCGTGGAATCATTCGATCAGGGGTCAATGATGTAAACCCATTGTCGAATGTGAGGAGGCCTGCCATTGACTAACTGGTTTCTAAGTCTAACTCATGGATAATGTGTTGGAGTCGACAGGGATAGACTCGTCGAGGGAGGGCCTTGATGTATCCCCCATCAACGACACAAAATGGACATAGAAATGTAATTGGTAGATCAAATGTACATGGACTGACACAGGTTTTGAGGCAAGATATTAGGGATGGCTGACTCTCGAGGCAGATACTTCCCTTGAACACTGAGGCACAACAGCAAAACGTGGCATGGACCAAAATTATGCAATGGATACTGCGACTTGCATCGGGTGATCCAAGGGAGTGAAAGAAAACTCAAAGATTGGCTCAGTGCAAAGGTTCAGCGGATTGTGATATGGGCAAATGACAAAGTGCCGTGTTCAAGGGCGACTCTAAGAAGTGCTAGACGGTGTTCTCAAGAGACTGCTTGGCTTGTTCCTTCCAATTTTCCCCCATCCAGATAGATGAGTACCTCTTTTTAATTTAATGAGCTTGAGGAGGATAACACATGCTCGATATAACTTACCTTCGGTAAGTTCCTCTTCCTTTGTTTAATGAACTGGAAAAAGTAAGGGTTCAGTCCCATATGGGTCTGTCGATGTGTGCTTTAACAATTCCAAAGACAGAAAACTCGAAGGTTTTTCGGGATTATAGAGTTTGGAAAAACACTCAAAAGAGAACTCTCTCAGTTCCTTTTTCGTACAGTAGTCGATCGAGACCGAAAAAGGGTTAAACTATCACTCGAAAGACGCCCTTTCTAACCTTTTAACGAGCGTGAAAGGAAGCAAGGTCACTCGACAATCTTTTCATATTTAGAGAGTCTGAAAAGGGTTTAAAGGAGACTCCAGGGGGGTTCCTTTTTTGTGTGATCGTATCCGTACGGGTCCGAAAAAGAGATAACAGTTTACCCGGTTGCGTTCTCATATTGTTGAGCTCGAGAAAGAACTAAGACTATGCTCATAAGTACGACAAGGTGGAGGATGCATTAGGATCGCCAACAACCTGCGATGACAGAAACTAGAAACCAGGGATTAGTGAAGTCAATTTCACCAGTAGAGAAACCCAAAATGACCATAGCTTATGAAAATGAAATTTTATAAACATAGATTGACTTGAAAAACTTCATTTACCATTTCATTCGCAAGGATTTTGTGGAGTATTGGAGAATCTCAACCGGGGCCAAACTTGTTCTTCTCGCTGCTGAAGCTACAGTTGATCGTTTTGCACACCGTTCGAACCAGGTAGGTGCTCGTTCGTTGCTATTTCAATTGTATGGTTCCAAGTTGATTTTAATATCATTATTCATTTAAAACATGAAGCCCTAGGTTGACCATTTTTAACCAAATCGGCCTCCCTCTAAAAGTTAATGAAATGGGGGAAATTATTCACAAAAATGTATTGGGAAATGATCTATAAGATGTCCACACCTCAACCATTGATTGGGTCGACCATTTTGACCAAAGAAATTCGTAAAAAACTCCCCTCATGGGCCCACGCACCCCCTCAAAACGTTTTTTTTGTTATCATGTTTTAATCATTGTTTAATAAGTTTTAAAGGGCGTGGGGGTTTAGAATGATGATTGATCACCTTTAGATGTCATGGGCATTCATTTTTATGTTTTAAAATGCTTTTTGAAATTTGCCGAAATCACAAAAATGTGGGGAATGATGGAAATTTTGAATTTTTGTTTTGTAGACATATTCGGCAACCATGATCGAGTGGAAAGAGTGGGAACATGAGATGGATGATATAGCTTCTCTACGGAGTCCCCGTACGTGGGTTGCTTTGAGGGCATGCAGATTACTCAAGTTTTTTAAACTGCAAAAGATGAAGAGAGAGGTTCTATTGCTTGAGCATATCATTGGTCTCTGGGACATTACTGAACAAGGATTCTGTATTGGTGCACAGCTCCTGACCATCGAGTTGGAAGATGTGTATTTTCTGACCGACCTCTCAAAAAGAGGGGTCCCTATAGCTTTTACAGGGCAGAGGACATTGCCTGAGCAGGTGGACGTGTATTTAGCACGTCATTGTGTTCCAGGGGCAAGATTGGTAGGGGGCAGGATCCCTATCAAGGATATCCGGGATCTGCCTCTTCGATCCATATTGTTTGCCATCACTAGTGCGAATGGTAGTACTAGTGCTCATTTGGCTTCGAGGTCACAGGTGGCCTATGGCGTTTAGTGTTTAGAGCCCACACTATTCAATTGGAGTGCAGCATTCCTTTGGAACATGAAGGAACAAATTTCTCAATGCAGGAACGGCCAAAAGCAGTTTGGCTATGGTTCTTTCTTAGTCTCGTTTTTCTTGGAGCGCATCCCTCAGATGCAGCCTCAAATTGCGCTGGCAGTATGACCAGTGGATGAGCCTCTGATGGAGAGGTGGACTAGCCTATCCCCGAGGTTGGTTTCAGAGTCAGAGTTCTGTTTTACTGGTGATTTCTTTGCCTGGTTGAGGCAGCAGTTCCTCTGGATCGAGGATTTCCCATATGTTGATGTGGACTTCCGCGGGAGTATGGATTTGATTCTGCCCGAGGGGGAAGATTGGGATGAGTCAGGTAAGAGACTAAGTCGTACCTCGTCTAGTTTGTTTTTTATGTTTTTGATGTATATGTATATTTTTTTTTTTTGGTATGTAAGAGAGTGTTTAACAGATGTTTTGCCTTCAATGTGCAGACAAGGGAGCAGTGCGCCCAATGGACATACCAGTGCCAGGATGTCGTGGCGGTGCTCCAGTCGTAGCAGACCCAGTAGTACCAATGGTGGGCCTTCGAGAGGTTGAGAGGAACCTCCAGGGCCTTACGATGGGTATCCCTCCTCTGCGGAGAGGGGACGTGCCTTTTCATTTGCAGTGACACACTGTAGGGGTGACAGAGAATATCAATTCTCTGTTGAGACGTGTAGTACGCACAGTATTATATTACTCACAGCACAATGTGGTGCGAGGAGATTAGAGTTTCCCCGAGATCATGTTTTTTGTACGCCTTGTCTGGCGAAGTTGTATGGGTGGATGAGCCCGATATTTTGTTCTCTTACAGACTTTTGATGTAATGTAAACATTTCAGTCAC
>CBVK0100306430.1:1247-14480 GCA_900067695.1 Picea abies | reverse complement strand
GATTTGACTGGTAAAGTCTATGAAGGTATACATACCGTACCCCCCTCTGGATTTGAACCTGTGACCTCTATATATACCTAGCGTTTATATATATAATAATAATAATAATAAATTATGAATAATTTTCATTTAATAATTTTTAAATTCATTAGGAAATAAATAAATAAACACACACACACACACACATATAAATGCTAAAATAAGCTAATATAAAATATCAATTATGTTATATTATTTGTTCATTTGTGGAGAAAGAAATTTATATCATGATCCATTTCTAACATTATGATCCATTAATTGTTAAGAGTTTTTGAGCATTAACCCAAATTTCTAATGACTTCAACATTTTATGCAAAATTATGCAAATAGATTTTGAAAAATAAAAACTACCCACGCCTTCTCATCCATCACAAATATTAATTATATATAACTGTTACACTGGATGGTCTGAGATGGAGTGTAGCATGAGAGATGGTCCACGATGGATATGCACAATTGACATAGCTTTCTTAGTGGGTGCTTGACCTCAGGATGGTGTTGGCTTGGCTTTTTCCCCTTAGGTGTTGGAGATATTTTAGTAGTTTGGTGGACACCCTTCATTGAGGCTTCGTGGAGGAGCCACTTACTTGGCTTGGAGAGTGCCCTTCAGAGGATGTGGAGCATTTTGCATCATGGAGGAGGGATTCAAACCCTAGTTGGCATGTGGTAACTTGGTTTCTTGTTTGGAGGATTGGAGATGGCTCGGGGACGCCTGGGGCTTCGACAATGTTCTTGCAGGGGGTAGTTTAACTAGTAGAGTACCTTGCTTTGGAGGACAAATGGAGTCTATGGAGGCTCTTGATGGAGTGGTGTGGACTTACCTCCTAGATAAGAAGCTAGTTAAAAGGTAAGGGTTCTATATTTCTTCCCCTCTTAAAGCTCTGTGAGTTCGGGAAGATATGGTTGATAAGTCTTTGAGATTTCTTTCCCTCAAGAGCTTTCAATATGTTACGCCTAGATTTCAATATGTGTAGCCTCAGATTTAATCCCCTCAAGACCTTGCAACTGGTTTATAATGACTTGTATAATGTTGGTAACTAGAGCCAAGGAGATAAGTATAAATAGGACATTGAGAAACACACTTGACCAAAGGGTCTGAAGGAGATCGACCGAAAGGGAGATAGAGAGCACTTGACTGACTTTGTCAGGAGGGATAGAGAGAGGGCTCGACTTAGTAGGTAAGGAGATTCATCTTTCATGAGTAAGGTTTCCAGGCCATGGTTATAACTTTCTTGAACGAAGTGAAAGGAATGAAATAAGTACCTAAGATCAAAGAATTTGAAATTGACTTAGTGAACAAAAAGAAGTGATGTATCCCGCCAAGGAAATAAGTACTGAATATATTCTCACCAAACAAAGGGGAAAGCCAAGGCCCCAAGAAAAGAATAAGAAACAAGGCGAGGTTGTGTGGGGCTCTCTATTCTATAAACCCGCTTGCTCATACATGCCAACCAAATGGATGAAGTCGACCTCACCCACTCCACTATTTCTCTCTCTATATATGATCATCCACATTCTAACCTTGATTGAATGGGTCACCATTCCCCCAGTGACACAGATTAAATGGGTAACCATTCCCCCAGTGACACAGATTGAATAGCGCTTGGGCATCCCCCCCAAGCAATATTGAATGAAAGGCATATATGCAATGGGCGCCTATGCATGATGTTTTTCCTCGAACATAATCCTCAACCCCCCTCTTATCTTATTTCCCTCGACAACCGTTCCATTCCAATAGGTCGAATACATAGAGTCGAGTGCTATTAAGTCAAAGTGTCACTTAAGAATATTAGAAGTGAGTTCGATCGAGATTATGTATGCTATACTCCCCCTATATTTCTACCTAAAAAATGGTTAAGTACGCAGGTCCCTCTCGACCCTATTGATGATACATATTACAAATCGGTTAACGAGAATATTGACATAGAAACACAACTTGATTATGCGATTGTTAATATATTATGTCTATTTGGCGAGGAAGGAGAAGAACTAATAGATATGGTAATCCCGGAAGGCAGTGGTCCCAACAAAACACCAACACCACCCCTTGTGTATTTTGATCATAGCGACATAATCTAAAATCCCATTAATCCAAATCATAGTATACAAAAATGTAGCCAAAGTAAGGAAGCTCAAAATAACAAGTAGTAGTAGATGCCCACCTATTTGTGGTAAATATTTAGCTAGCAAAAGTCCAATTAGTATCTTTTCAGAAAAAGGTAAAAACCTCATCGTTCACTTGAGACAAAGAGTATTTGTGTTTATGACAAATTATAGTACTAAGATGGTTGGAATACAACTTGGTTCCACACCATGGTTATAGGAAAGGGAAATGGAGATGCTTATAAAAACTAGTTTTTATATGAAACATTATGGAATGCTCACATACATATAATATATATATAAATAATATATTAATTATATTGATAAAAAATTATGAATAATTTTTAAATTTATTAGAAAATAAATAAATGCTAAAATAAAATATCAATTATGTTATATTATTTGTTAAAAAGATCTAAACAAAATCATTTGATCCATTTCTAACATGTTTAAACAAAATCATGATTTCTCACATTATGATCCATTAATGGTTAAAAGTTTTTCACCATTAACCCAAATTTCTAATTACTCCAACATTTTATGCAAAATTATGCAAATAGATTTTGAAAAATAAAAAACTACCCACGCCTTCTCATCCATCTTCTCCTACTTAACCCTAAAGCCTAATGTTCATATCATCACAAACTGTTACCCTATAAAGCATAAGGTACCAGAACCCTAAACCCCCATAAAGCCTAATGTTCATATCGGCACAAATTGTTACTCTATAAAGCATAGAGTACCAGAACCCTAAACCCCCATAAAACCCTACTCAATAAGGAGATCGAAATGTTTTCTGCATTAACCATCTATACGGGGATACGGTAATCGAGTCCTCCAGGTCATAAAAGATTCAGAAATTTCACGCTTTTCTTTTTTGATCTCTTTCATTTGCACAGATGACCTCTATTCAGTTAATATGGCAACGATTGATCCCGAAAGTCCCATTATTATCCCATTACTTATCAACGGTAACGCATTTGCTTCCTTCTCTTGCATTTACTGTAAAACCCCACATAAATTTCGCCAATTTCTGCACCCAAATAGCAGCCCCATCCACAATTCCACCAGACAGCCGTGTTGTCAAAGAATTTCTGCTCAACAAAGTCGGTTTAACAGAGGAAGAAATCACAAAAACTTTTAGGCGTTGCGGTTACTTGCTTTATGCAAAATCAGGCCAGAATTTAGATGAAGTTTTGGAGTTATTAAATAGCTGTGGTTTGACCACCCTTGCCCAGATGCGAAAGGTCGTCCTTTGCAACCCCTACTTTGTCTTTCGTGGCGTCGAAATTAACATCCAGTCTAAGCTCAGACTCCTTAGGACATTTATGAAGGAAGAAGATATCTCCAGACTCGTTTATCGGAATTCAAAGATATTTAATTCCGGTGAGGGAAGGATGAGAGAAGCAATTGCACTTTTGCAAAGATTGGGTGTTGAGGGGCAAGCACTGTCACAATTATTGGCGAAGGAGCCTCGTTTGCTCTCTGTTTCAGAGGAAAAAGTGACGGAGTCATTTAAACATATCGAGGATTTGGGGTTCGACAAAGGATCAAAGATGTTTGCAGCTGTTTTGCGTTCAATTTTGGGAGTTAGGAAAGATTCCTTGGAACGAAGACTGCATTGTTTGAGTAGTTTAGGTTTCTCAGAAAAGCAAATTTCCCAAATATCCAGGCGGAACCCAATGATTCTGGGGCTTTCAGAGGAAAATTTGAGGCGTCATGTGGATTTTCTGGTCAATTCTGTGGGACTTCCATTGGATGATCTTGTTAAGTATGCAACTCTACCTTCACTCAGCTTGGAGAAGAGGATAATTCCTCGGTATAGAGTAATGGAGGCATTGAAGTCCATGCAAGAATGGAAAAAAGATATGATTTCTCCTCGGATTTTTATGTTGACTGAAAAATGTTTTCTGCATAAATATGTTAATAAGAATGCTGACTCCTCAATTCTGCTGGATATTTACCATCGTGGGAAAGTTGAAAAGTTGACCATTAACAAGGAGACAGCTCAGTGAATGTGTCTCAGTCAACAAAAAATGCACTGTTTGTGAAAGTTTTCGGGTAACTTCGATATTACTCTTTCTGTGCACAATTGTTTTACTCTTTCTGTGCACAATTGTTTTTTAAAGTATCCTTTTTGGCCATGGAACCCCTGGTAAAGGAGATCTGCTTCAGTTTATTACAGTTCTATCTCTTCCCTAGCACAAGATTAGTCTTGAAAGGGTTCTTGTAACGTAAAAGTCATACAACTGCCAGTTAACATTTTTAACAACCAGATTTAAAAATAGGAGCGATTCAATAATATTGTTTCAATTCAAGGTATAACTCACCCTGCTTACTGTCCTTCGTTGACTTTAAATGCATAATTAGACTTCTTATATCGGTACCAGAAATATACACAACCAATGTTGCCTGTTGTGAACTCTTTCATTTATGTCGGTGACTTGCTATGTTAGTTAATAGGTTTCAGGCTGCATCTGAATGCATACTTGTCTTATCAGCAAAGACCTCATCTTTTTAGAAATTAAACCTACTAATCCGATTATATCAGTGAAGAATACTACCAATTCCGTGTTCTTAAAATATTTAAGGATTTCATTCAGGGTTAAATAAACAGTCCAATTGTACTGGACAATTCTGCTTCATTTGTTTGACGTGATGGTTGATTATCCCTAGCCAAGATATAATTTTTTTAAGAAAACAAGGTTCTGGTTGGTAGCTGGTAGCTTCTTGCCATCCTTCTACACAAGTTTATTTTTCTATATTATATAGGCGCATAGTCAAATTTAAACCTGAGTAGAGTAGTCAACATGATATAATGTTTTTAAGATTGCTTGTGTTTCCTTAAACTGTTAGTGTATCCTGAGGCTGATCTTAGTGCCTTTTACACTTGTAAAGGGTCATGCTTTGCAGGTCCTTTGTGCCTTGCAAAACTACTTGTTTCCTTGGAGGAATGGATGCATGCATATATGTAGGGATGGATGGATGACCTCACATTATTGTTTTATTGTTTTAGTATCTAGTGTAGATTTTGTATCTTTTGATAAATTTTGAAAATCAGTTGAGGAATTTTAACCATGTTTTGATTCATATCGTAGAATGCATTTTTTAAAATAGATTATTGATGTAATATATCATTTCCCATTTGTTCTGTAGAAACGCTCATCTCACGTGAGAACTTTTTTTTTTGGAAAAAGAAAGATTTTTATATTACAATAGAAAAAACGCATGATCTACAAAAACTCTGTTCAAGCATAAAGTCCTTCTGCTATGATAATAGACTTGATAATGCATCACAACTTTTAGCAATCTAGCCGAATTTCATGATTGTATGCTAAATAAAAAATTGAAGCAGAAAGCCCCTAACCCTCCGTAACATAGAACTTTAGATAAAACATTTTCAAATTGCTACTGTCCATACTAAATCAATTCCTTATATTGGCTGAAAACAGAATCACAAAGATTGTAGACCTAAGTGACTGGGATTCTAAGGACAAAAACCAAATCAGAAAAGTGAGCAAGAGAGTCGGATTGAATTTCCTATTGTGTATTGTTTGGCTGGTTACTTTGTTCTGCAGGTATCTCTTCTTCGATATATGTTGGCACAGCATAGTATTCACCAAGAAGAAAGTTCAGCTTTCCAGTCATCACCTGTTCATTGCCTTGAGGGCTTCTAACGTTGACTAGTTGTTTCTCGCTACGTCCTTGATGGCCTCTATCAACATCAACTTATCTCCTCTGGAACAGCCTCTTCCAAATTCCAATTGCTCAATTCTATGAGTTAACACTTCTAATTCCTCCAACAGATCTTTCTATAGACAATCCATCGATTGATCCTTCTCAAGCATTCTCACCCAAGCCCTGTTACCGTTTTGTCGACCTCTTTCTTCGATTTAGCTTCAAGAATGTTAGTATTCCTCCTTGGCCCATGGTGATTGGGATCTCAATTCAGCTTCAAGAATGGTAGTATTCACACATCTTCTTCTACAACTCTAGTTCCACAGTCCTTCTGAACTATATGTCTCCTTTGTGGAGACTATCTTCTGGCTCACCTGTAACTCCATGAGCCCTATTATCTTTCATGATTTGGGACCTTTGTAATGAACCAGGGCTACAAGCACCAAAATATCACATTGTTATTAGAGTTGTGTTCTGCTAGCCTGTGAAGCTCTATCGCTCTAAAATGAATGTAGAACAAGAAAGAGCCCTAAAACAGTATGTGGAAGAAGCTTTCCAGCCTTGGGCTCAGATTATAAATAGCATGGGAAGAGATTTGAGACAAATGACACAAACCATGCTACAACCACTGCTCAACACAACAATCGTACCTTTTTCTCATCACTCTTCACATGGGGCTAGTAATATAACCCAATTGGATCTAACGTTGAAACTTCACGTAGACATCAAAGTATATCAAGAAGAGAGCCTTTTTTGAGTTGCAATGGTCCCCTTCTCCTAGACACAGAAAAAGAAGAGTGGCCACGGATTTTAACGAAGATGCAGTTAGAAGGATATGAAGAACTTATATGGCCATATTGATGACGACGTCAGATTGAACTATGATTTCAAGCACACATTGAGATGAAGAGATGATTGGCAAGTGCTGCAAGAAAGAAATAATCATCCTAGAGTTGAAAATCAACTCCAAGTGCCAAAAATTGACATTCTTAAATTTGACTGTTTGGGGAAAATTAGGCCATGGGCTTGGATTCATACCTCTGATTTTTATTTCAAAATGAATCCTAGTTTGGAAAAAGTTCTGTTTACATCACGACACTTGGAGGGATCAACATATGATTTGTGGCATCACCATGGTTTAGATGTCCAAGATAGTCTTAAGGATGAGTTCCTTAATTGGTATGGATTGCCCTCTCTTTTCTTCTGCGTTTTACTAAAAAAATTAGTGATGATTACTACATAGAGTTCAGGAATTTACATCATAAGATGCACGAGTCCATTGGTGATTATAGTGATAAATTTAGAAGACTTTGAATGTTGATCAGCAGAATTTTAAATTCTAGACAAACCTACATAAACCTATGTTTTCTTCGATGGTTTGGATGAAGAAATAAAGGGATATGTTGAGGCTCTTAAGTGGGATGGCTTTGGATGAAATTTCACAAGATAGAGCATATGAAAAATTTCGTAAAAGCAAGATGAGGAGCAAGCTGAATTATACAATCCCTAGAAGCCAACTTCATATGAGTAGGGCAACACTTAATGTTGATACAGATAGGCCACCTATTAGAGCATATGAAAATTTTCATAAAAGTAAGATGAGGAGCAAGCTGAATTATACAATCCCTAGAAGCCAACGTCATATGAGTGGGACAACACTTAATGTTGATACAAGGAGGCCACCTATTAATGATTACAGTGATAAATTTAGAAGACTTTGCATGTTGATGAGCTTAATTCTAAGTCCTACATAAACATAAATGGGTGTGGATGATGAAATAAAAGGATATGTTGAGGCTCATAAGCATGATGGCTTTGGATGAAGTTATTTCACAAGTTAGATCATATGAAAAATTTCTTAAAAGCAAGATGAGGAACATGCCAAATTATACACACTCTAGAAACCAACTTCATATTAGTAGGCCAACACTTCATGTTGATACAAGGAGGCCACCTCATGTTGGTTAAGAGTGCCAATAAAGTGGTTAGGGAAGAATAAATAAGGTAGGTCCATTGCTTTTCATGTAAGGAGAAGTAGGGAACAAGTGTGGACTCCAGACAATAGGTGCATGGTGAAGGGACAAATTCTTTTGATTGAGATGTTGGTTGAGTCGGACAACAATAATTATGAACATGTACAAGTTGATCTATTCTTTTCACCTCTAGAGGACATTCAAACATAAGAGTTAATTCATTGAACATTGCAATTTCAGGTATATTTTCACATCCTCTTTTGAAAATGGAAGAGTGTATTAAAAGGTGACAAGCCATAGTGTTGGTTGATTTGTGCAACACCCATGATTTTATTGATTTTAAACTTGTCTCAATACTTGATCTACTTAGTTGTGCATGCCCTCCTTTGAAAGTTAACGTTATAAATGGGATTGGTATAACTTGTTAAGTTTGTGCTACATATGCAAACCTTAGGACAAGATCTTATTCATTGATGATTGATTTTTATCAATTACCTTTGGGTGGTGTCAATGTAATGTTGGGCATATAATGGCTATATAGACTTGGTGAAATATGTAAGGAATTTAAAAGGTTGTATTTGAAATTGATACAAGATGGTGAAGAACATGAAATTCAAGGTTTCTTGCGCATCCAACTGCTCTATTATCAATGCATGTGATGCAAAAGCAAATCAAACAAGGTACTCCACATTGTGTAATCCATTACCACACAGAATGGCTTGCATCCTTTGACCAACATGGAAAAACAAACATATATCCAACCAATACAAGGATTACAACAATATCAAGTGGTGTTTGGTGATCTTCCTAAGGGTTTTCCCCTTGGTAGAGATCAAGAGCATATCATAGAGTTTGTGGGTACAACTTTTCATGATTACACTTTATTGACACTCCAAGTTGTCTAAAGATGAGATAGAAAACATTGCATAAGAACTACCTGACATGGGATATATTATGCCAAGTAGGAGCCATTTGGTTGCACCAATGGTATTGGTCTTTTCACATATGCATTGATTATCATGTCTTTAATAAGAAGATTAAAATAATCCATTCCTTATTCCTAGAGTGGATGAGTTGATTAATAAGTTCAATGGGGCAACTTTCTTCTCCAAAATTGACTTGAGATCCAACAACCATCAGATCAAAATGAGATTAGAGGAAACCAAAAGATGGCATTTGGGACTCACCATGGACACTGGGTCTTTCTTGATGTCTGGGAGTACCCTATAAAATTGTTGATGTTGTAGACAAAATCTAGACGAGGGGGCTACCCTTTGATGTTTGGTAAGATTTGGTTGGCAACAAAGGATGCTTGCATTAGTTGTAGATCAAGGGATATGACTATCACTGATGGATAATCTTAAAAACTCACTTTATACCTTCTAGCTAAACCTTTTCGACAAGTTGAGGAGCCACTTTGGTTTGATCCAGAGAAAGGACATGCACTCTCAGGAGTTGGTACTCAACCCATCTTCACAATTGATAAATCTTTGGCATTAAAAGATTTAGATGAGGATACTATGATTTCCAATTTCATGCAAAATCTTTACTTTGAAGAAATCCAAATTGTGGAATGGTTGGAAGAGCCCGATGAGAAGGATCTTATTGAAGAAAATCTGATCAAAGCTATAATCCCAAAAGCTGAATATGCAAATGCAAACAACTTGTCTAGCACTACATACTTAGAAGATGTTTTCACCACTAAATTATCCAACCCACTCGTAACAACAATGAAAATTCTTCTAGGTAAAACATTTAACATCAATAGCCAATTGAGTTCCCTTCAACAATGAGAACTAATGAATATAGTTCAAATCCATAACACAACCTTTGATTGGGAATACCAAGATATCAAAGGAATTGACCCCAACATTTGTAGACATCATGTCTATACCGCGGACAACTTGCACCCAATTCGATAACCTTAATGTCGAATGAATCATGCACTTAAAGATATTGTTGAAACATAGTTGCAGACATTGCTAGAAGATGGTTTCATTCATCCAATTTTAGACAATGACTTGATCATGTACTTTGTCGTTGTGTGTGTGAGGATGAAATTTATGAAGTGCTTCATCCACGTTGTGATGAACCAAATGAAGGTCATTTTGTTGCTAAGAGACTCTTAAAATTTGCATGCAGAGTATTGTTGACCCAACTTTTCATAAAGATGCTATGGAATATGTCAACAAATGTGATGAATGCCAATGAATGGGTAGACCTAATCATGTTGATGAGATACTTTTGCAACACCAAGCTTCCTTGGAAACATTTAATAAATGGGGCTTGGATTTCATTGATTCAATTAATCCTACTTCCAATTGGAAACACTTTATCTTCGTTTCACTAATTATCTTACAAAATAGGTGGAGGTAAAGGCGACGCTTAATGCCAAATAAGACAAGGTAGTTAAGTTTTTATATGGGAATATCTTCACTGTGTTCAGTGTTCCATGAGAAATAGTGAAAGAGTGAGGCATCCAAATTCGGGTTCATTATGTTAATGTTTTATTCCATTATTATAGTTCTTTGCATTTCAATAGATAAGAGCAACATAAGAACAAGATCATTGAGAAATACACATTCACAAGAGACACAACATTTATCCTGGGAAACCCTCTACGGGAAGAAAACCCAACAAAAACTTCCTTATCATAAATTGCCAATACAATGTCAAGAGATAACTCAAACCAATACAGATAGTCCTCTCCAAAAGATGCGCCACTGTTCTCCCTCTCTCCAACTGGTAAGTTGGAGCTTTCCTCTTAGAAATGAGCAAGTGTGTTGTATGTCAAAGTGAGGCGCTAGCCTCTCTATATATACAAGTCTGACACGTGTGAAGTGTCTTCACTGGCAGGGCCGTCTTCTCACTCTGGGTGGGTAAACCCACCTTTATTATATTTCTGGGTCTCAATAATAACTGCTGGGGCCGACTTCTTATTCTGCCTATTACAATTGTTTGTTGAGCAATCCACAAAAGGGGATTTCAATAACCGACATGATCAATCCACAATGGGGATTGATCCTATGAATAATATAACAATAATAATAAGAATACTCTTTGCAGTTACATTATTTCAACACTCCCCCTTAACAATAAGGGTATTATTCAACAACATCAGGTGAGAGAGGTCTGCATCATCAGTGGCATCGGGAGGATAGTATCATCAATATCATCTTGAAACATTGGCTGGCATATCTGCGAGTCATCGAAAGTTTTCTTCATCAGCAACATCGTCATTCTCGAAAGAATGCCATCATCATCTGCATCAATATGTATTAGTAAAAATGATACCTCATCACAGCACTAGGCTGGCACATCACAGTACTACACTGGCTCAATGTTACAGCTCATAAGCTGGTAGCTTAGTGTCAGTCACATATTGCTTTACGTCTAACAACTAGGTCAGAAGCAAGGAATCATCTTGCTTTACGTCTAACAACTAGGTCAGAAGCAAGGAACACATCATCATCTTGCTTTACGTCTAACAACGAGGTTAGAAGCAAGGAATCATCTTGCTTTACGTCTAACAACTAGGTCAGAAGCAAGGAATTACACATTATCTTGCTTTACGTCTAATAGCGAGGTCAGAAGCAAGGAATCATCTTGCTTTATGTCTAACAACTAGGTCAGAAGCAAGGAACACATCATCATCTTGCTTTACGTCTAACAACGAGGTCAGAAGCAAGGAATCATCTTGCTTTACGTCTAACAACTAGGTCAGAAGCAAGGAATCATACATCATCTTGCTTTACGTCTAACAATGAGGTCAGAAGCAAGGAATCATCTTGTTTTACGTCTAACAACTAGGTCAGAAGCAATGAATCACACATCATCTTGCTTTATGTCTAACAGCGAGGTCAGAAGCAAGGAATCATCTTGCTTTACGTCTAACAACTAGGTCAGAAGCAAGGAATCACACATCATCTTGCTTTATGTCTAACAACGAGGTCATAAGCAATGAATCATCTTGCTTTACGTCTAACAACTAGGTCAGAAGCAAGGAATCATATATACTCCCCCTTTCAGGGAGGGTCCTTTTGGACTATACCAAGCTTATCTTGAAAGTGTTCAAACTTTACACGAGATAGAGGTTTGGTCAACACATCAACAACCTGTTCATCCGTGCTAATATACATGAGCTTCAAGGCTCCTCTCTGCACCATGTCATGGATGTAATGATAGAGAATCTCTATGTGCTTCGACCTGTCATGGAATACAGGATTCTTTGTCATCTTTATGCAGCTCTGGTTGTCACATATGATCGTGGTTGCTTCCATCTCTAGGTCAAATAGACCGGTCAACAACTTTCGAAGCCATATAGCTTCACAGCTAGCAGAACATGCGGCAATGTACTCTGCTTCCGCTGTGCTAAGAGAAATACTGGATTGCTTCCTACTCTACCACGAGATCATGGCTGATCCCAAACTGAAACAACATCCAAAAGTTCTTTTTCTGTCAGCAACGCTTCCTGCCCAATCTGCATCAGTACATCATAGCTGAGACCATAATCTATTGTACCTTTAAGGTACCTCATCACAAGTTTTGCAGCCACTAGGTGAACACGTCTGGGCTCTACCAGAAACTGACTCAAGGTGTTCACTACAAAACAAATGTCTGGTTTGGTATTCGTCAGGTACATCAGTGATCCAATAATCCGTCTGTACAATGTGGCATCAATCAAATAAGATGAAGTGTCGATCAACGGCTTCAGCTTCGCTTCCATGGGTGTATTCATGGGTTTGCATTCCAGCATGTCGAATCTCTTCAGGATTTCAACTGTGTACTTCCCTTGGTTAAGGAAGATTCTTTCTGGACTCTGCCATACTTCAAGGCCTAAGAAGTAATGCATTAGGCCAAGGTCTTTCATTTCAAATTCTGTGGTAAGTCTCTTTTTACATTCAGTGATGAGCTTTTCTTCTCCAGTTAAGAATAAGTCATCCACATATAGTAGTAAAATTACTGGTTCATTATCCATAATTTTGAAGTAGAGATTTGAGTTTGCTTTACTCTTGGTAAAGCCTAGGCTCGTCAAGAATCTGTCTATACGGCCATACCAAGCTCTAGGGGCTTGCTTCAATCCGTATAAGGTTTCTTCAATCTGCAGACATGAGACTTCCTGTCTTCAACCTCAAATCCTTGGGGTTGCTCTATATACACTTCCTCTTCGATAACACCATTCAGGAAAGCTGTCTTCAATTCAGGAAAGCTGTCTTCATGTCTATCTGGTGCAGCTTCCATTTCATCTTAGCTGCAAGAGCTATGATGGTTCTAATTGAAGTGTATCTCGCTACATGAGCGAATTTCTCTTCATAGTCAATGTCTTCTTTATGGGAAAAGCCACGAGCGACAAATCTTGCTTTATATTTCTCAATACTTCCATCAGCAGGATGTTTTATTTTGAAGAGCCATTTTGATGATACCACATCCTTACTTTTTG
>CBVK0100306428.1:0-14485 GCA_900067695.1 Picea abies | reverse complement strand
ATCATAGGAAAATAAACCCTTTTCCATTGATGTCAAAGGGGGAGAGAAACTTCATCTAAAGGAAAACTTCATATAAAGGAAAATTTCATATAAAGTAAAACTTCATAAAAGGAAAGCATCAACACAGGGGGAGTTTTTGTATATGAAGTTAATAGGTTGAACTCAATGACAAAGGGGGAGATTGTTGGAAATATTGTCATTGATGTCAACAATCGATGTGATGATCTATTGTTAATGATGAATAACCATAGTTGAGATTGTCATTGATGTCAATCTTCAATGTGAGGATCTATTGTTAAATGAAAAATGAGATTCTCATTGATGTCAACAATATATCAGTTAAGAAAGAGATGTCAAACAATGTGCAGAGATTGAAAGAGCGAACAAGAGAAGTGAATAATTGAAAGATCAAAATCTCAGAAGGAATAACACATTGCACAGAGAGGAAATTTGTGACTATTGTTGATCACGATAGGATCAATAATCCAATGATTAAATCCCAGGAGGGTTATTGAATGGGGATCAATGCTCTATAATAAGAAGTTCATTGCAAATGTATCGATGGGTTCCTTGAAAATATTAAGAAGTCGACCATTGCACAAGAAATTGTGAGAAGACACAATAGTTGTTCGATAAAAGAATTGACGACCCTTATAATCTTATAGAACATGATTAATCCCACATTGGAAGTGTGAATAAATGCATATAGGTTTATATGCACGACTCTCTCCATAGCTTATCGATGCATAGTGCAAAGGTATGGTGGGACCTCTAGGTCTTTGGACTCCACACGAAGCTCACCAGCTTGGAGCCTGGGATGACCTGTCACGCCCCCTACCTTTTGGTCAAAGTTACAACAACTGTCAATCTGACGAGGATTGATCTCGACCATTAGATCAGGGAGAAGCTACACGACGTTTAGTTGTGAGTTTCCTTAGGAACTCCGGAATCGAAATATTAGGAGTGTCGAGGTGTCAAGGATCCGGAACTCCCAAAATCCAAAATCATGATAAGATAAGGACCATCGATCAGGAGGAGCGACATGGGTCATCGATATGACGAGAGTGGCATACAAAGTTTTGGGAATTCGTAGAATGAAAGTTGAGAGAACGGAGCATGCTTCTTGAAATACCGAAACAAAAATTTGCGATCCAATCCATACCATTGGATCGAGAGAGAATCCTAGCCATTGAAACCCAAGGGAACATGGCAAAGGGTCATCGTTTCGATAACTGGAAAGTCAAAGGAAGGAAGATCATAACCCTCCAAATTGTGAAATGCGAAATCGCGATAGAATCATGGACCGTCAGATCTGGAAAAAGTTGGAAGGTCATTTATTTAAACCAAGGAAAAATGACACAGCTGACCACGTCAAAAAGAACTTGTGACAAGGACACATGGAATACCACATCACTAAGCACACATGGAATATTCAGACACTAATAAGTGTCAAGCAGGTATGGCATTTTAGGCACGTGTATATCACGAATCTGAGTGACATGAGGCAGCTACTTGGGATGTGCCAAGTCATCAAGTGATGTCAGCAAGTTTATGTCATGTCGAGATTTTTTACATCGGGAGTTTTGAATAGTTGGAGGTAACAAAGACCCAAAGGGAAGAGTGCCAAGATCCCAGAAGCCATCTACCTCAGTGCATGATCAAGTCACGACTATTGAATCCAGTGGAGCTGCAAGGAGCATAAGCCCAGGAGTTAGTTAACACTCCAAAGCATCAAAATGATCTGATCCGTTGGATCAAAATGACACGTGGCAAGTGATTGGAATTTTGTTGACTCACAGATCAAGAAAATTCAAAGACAGTGTTGCATGAACTCACGAAACACGAAGTCATGAGTTGATATGAGCTGTTGATTGCAAGGGAATCGAGGACCATAGATCTGGTCCTAAGGAATTTGTCATTTTGGAGATCAAAATATTGGCCAAAACATACAGCGATGAGAGGTGTTCAAAACCCCAAAATCCAAAGCTCCGAAGTCAAGGAGGAAGACACATATCAAGGTTCACGTCATCTTGAGTGATGTCAATAACAGACCACATCAGTGAACCACATCAGCAAGGACACATGGCATAGTAAGACACTGACAAGTATCAAGTTGATACATCATTTCAATTATGTGAAAATCCTGAATATGAATGATACATGGCAACTAATAGGCTTGTGACACGTCAACAAGTGACGTCAGCAATTTACGTCACAATGAGAATCCTAAAACCTCGACAAGCATCCATCTCGATGAATGATCAAGTCACATCCATCAGAGTTTGCAGTAAAAGTATGAGTGCAAGGTTAAAGTGGATCGTTGATGTATCTCCGCGAGATAAACCTGAATTGTCTGATTGTATTGACGATATCATAATCGAGAATTTTGCAATGTAGTAAGTCATGAAGACCCAATGGGAAAAACATCGAAACTTTGTCAGAGGTCCATCTCATCAGAGATCAAATCATGACTGTTATTTTAATAAAGCGCTCGTTTGGTCTAATTTTTTAAGCGTGAGGTCATCGTCATTGGTCATATGGTAAAAAGGTTTAAAGGGACAAAATGTATGTCGCTTAGTTGGCAAGCCTGTGGTTCTATGCCATTGGTCATATGCTATAAGCATTTTTAACTATACATTGCTATAGTTGGTAAAACCTGTGGTCCTGTGATGAACGGTTATATGAAATGGTTTGAAGGAAGCGCCTCCACGGAATTTAGTCTCTGTGAATATAATAGAGATTCGGGATCAACCATAAAGGATTAAATTGATCCATGACTGTGATCAATTTATGGAAACCTTTATCGTAAAATAAATAAACAATGATTAAAATTGATTAATCAAAGAGGCGCGATGGTCGAAGAATAAACCGATTCACAGTCATGATTAAAAGAGAATAAATCATGAAAACATGAATAAAGAATAAAAANNAAAATGAAATTAATTAAAGTTTAGATTATCATTTTAAATGAAAAGGTACAGTGGTTCAAATAAAAGGACACGTTGTTTTAAATTTCACACCCGTTTGAAGATTATATAAATGAGAAAAGGTGGTGAGAAGAAATGGTGTTTGCGGTTGAGATTAGAATATCAATAGTTGAAGCAGATTCCAAGAAGATATCAGACGAAAGGAAATTTGAATAACAGAGAGAAGATAAAATACAGTTCAGAACAGAAGTTAAATAAGCTGAAGCATATTCCAAGAAGATATCAGAGGAAAGGAAATGTGATTACAGAGAGAAGATGAAATGCAGTGATAAGAGTTTTATAGAATACATCTGATCATAAAATATAGTTGATTCTATAATGGATCACTAGTAATGGAGTTGATTAAACTCTAATTGGATAGACTGGGTTCTATCAACAAGCTGGGTCTTGTAGCAAGTTGGTTCTTGGTTGAGAGTTGGTGCTCTCTGAGGAGTTGGTGCTTCTCATTTCAGTTGGTGCTGAAACTTTAGTTGGTACTAAAAAGAAAATCCTTGGTCACATATTCATATTACTATGTTCATATTTATTATACAAAAGATTATACAAAACATCTGGTGTCTTTGTGTTCATTGTAATTATGATGTGATTGTTATTAATCTATTCAATTTTATTTTAACTGTTAACTTGTGAAAAGAAATTGTTAAAATAGTCCACACTAATTCACCCCCCCTCTTAGTGTGGGTCATGTGTTCTTCACTCGGGAAGGTACAAATCACCCTTTACAGGTACTCATACCTCTCGGTAACCATTGGCTACCACCAAGAATCTTTCCCAAGAATCGCCCATTTTCAAAGAAGTTTGGCATGGAAAATTTTGCACCAGTAAGCACTCCCATGACTACCAGTTGCAAACTCAACAAAGAGAACAATGCTCCAGAAATAGATCAAACCATGTATAGGTCCATGATAGGAAGTTTACTTTATCTTAGAGCTTCAAGGCCTAAAATTATGCAATTTGTTGGTTTGGTAGGCAGGTTTCAATCCAATCCCAAGGAAACTCATGTTCTTGCATTCAAAAGAATATTCAGGTACTTGCAAGGAACTATTGATTTTGGATTGTGGTATACGAAAAACACAGACCTCATTCTCAGAAATTAAATAGATGCATATTGGGAAGGAAATATTGATGATAGAAAAATAATTAGTGGAGGTGCATTCTTCCTTGGCAGTTGTTTAGTATCCTGGCTCAATAAGAAACAAACTTCCATTTCCCTTTCTACAACTGAAGCAGAGTATATAACTGCAGCATCCTATTGTATGCAAGTATTGTGGATAAAGACCAATCTTAAGGATATTCAAGGTCCTTGTGATCAACATGTTTCCATAATGTGTAAAAATATAAGTGTTATTAATCTCTCTAAAAATCATGTTCAAAACTCTAAAAATGAGCATATACCCATCAAGTATCACTTTCTCAAAGAGTAGGTTTAAGATTAGGTGGTTAAAATAGAATATGTTCCTTCCAAAGAGCATGTCAAAGATATATTTATCAATCCATTACCTTGAGACTTCTTTGAGTACTTCGGAGAGAATTTTGGATTATTTCCCACTCCTCATTAAGGAGCATAACCTTCATGACCAGTTGAACATTGTTGAAAGACTTGTTCAGCCTCAGGGGAATAGTCCAAGAAATTGAGCAGCGGGAAATACAACATTCGGATAGGGGAGGTCACTTTCAATATGTGCACAGTCTGTAGGGATGATCCCTTTTCCATTGATGTCAAAGGGGGAAAAAAATAGAGTTGTGACAAAGAGGATCATACAGTAAGGGGGAGTGAAGGCCAGAAGAACACACGGATAGGGGGAGCCACTCAACAATAGAGTTTCCATCAATGACAAAGGGGGAGTTTGTCAATCATATGTTATCATTGATGTCAACACAGTGCATAGACAGTATGGTGCAAAGTTGGCACACAGGAAGTGGAAGTGTGTGGAAGTATGTATGGTGCAAAGTTGGCCCACAGGTAGAGGAAGTGCACAGAAGGGTTCTTTCTACTATACTATAGCAGATCCACATGAAATATAAATCCTAGAAGAAATTGAGAAAGGTTTAAAACATAAGTGCATAGAAGGATTGAAGGATGAAGGGATCAACTACGCAAAATAAATCACGGAAGTGATTGATTCTTCCAGAAGTGCATGCAAAACAGGAGGATGACATACGACGCAGTTTAGATGTAAAGTAGATTGCTAAAAATTCCCTTTTTTGGGATTGCATATTGAATCAACAGATGTTTGTGCTACAACACAACAATGGATGTGAAAATATTGTAGGGTGCCTTGATCAAAGATACAAGTGACAAAGTGGACTGCGATGGGATGAGTGAAAATTTAGAGTCACCAGGGTGAGATCATAATCCGGTGGGGCACCTGGGTGAGTATGTTGCAAGGCAAGTGTGACATGTTGAAGACTTGTGATTTGTATCTTGTACCCTTATTATATCTGTGTGGTAGATGCTCTGTAAACAAGAATGTGAATTAATGGGACAATGAATGATTTGGTAAAACAAGAAATATTTGGTTTGTTTGAGTTAGTCAAAATGTACAGAATAGAATTTTGTCCACATATAACTAATTGGACTTTGATTTGGTCAAAATATGTCCACAATGTAACTAGCATACGTCCACATACTTTATTTGGACATAAGTGTAATTGAAAGAAGTTTGATTTGGTCAACATTTGTCCATGATGTTATTTTTATGTGTCCACATACAGGAAGGGGAACTCGGGAAAAAACACTATAAATAAGGATGTTCTCTGTTCGATTTAATGCGCAGATGAAAAGAGAAGAAAAAGGACCTATAATTTTTCAACAAAACTATCAAATTAATTTGTGTAGAGAAAGGTATGGTTCTATAGAACATTTTTAAACTAAATTCAGGGCGGTAGGGTGGTGCTAGGGCAAGTGGAAGCTCATAGAATATTGGTGTCCTCATTATATATGATAGGTTGGTTCCTAAGTGGATTGGTGTCATTATTTGTGACAGGTTTGTGCCTGAGAGGATTGGTATCGTCATTTGCATTAGGTTGGTGTTTGAGAGGATTTGTGTCCTCATTATCTACGATAGGTTGGTTCCTAAGAGGATTGGTGTCCTCATTTGCAACAGGTGGGTGCTTGTAAAGATAAAAAATTGTAAATTGTAAGTTGGTGCTTGAAAAAGAACATAAAGAAAGATGTTTTATGGTTTTCTCCTGCGTTGGGTTTCCATGTAAAATTTCCAGTGTAATGTGTTTTATGTGTTGTGTTTTGTATTGTACATGAGTCGTTGATTAAGTAAGCATGTATAAACAAATTTATTTTGTTACAAAGGAAAGAAAATTAATAAAACTGATACAAAATTGATTCACCCCCCTCCCCCCTTTGAGTATTGTTGTAAGTTATAACAACTTTATGTGAAAATCAATCGATTCTTATTGTCCTTCATGGTGGAGAATCGAGTCTTAGATTTTCCATTTTCAATATTTATATTCCCAATAGATATATGGAAAAAAATAGAATTTTGGAGTTCCTTATTCACCACTAAGGAAAATTTTGATATATCGACTGTTATAATGGCTATATATTTCAATACAATTCTCCAAAACTCGAAAAAAAGAGGTGTTAGTTGTGTTTGAGACCCAATGCGAGAGAAGATGAAAGATCTTATCTCTTACTGGGATCTATAGGATAATAATCCTTATAAAGGGAATTACACATGAAGAAACAAATGTTATGGTCTTGTTATCCCTAATTCCTATAGATAACTAAGGATATCATGTCTCGATGCCCTCAGGTTGCAGACATGGAGTACCGAGAGATGGCTTGACCAACAATGTCCACTTGCATAAACAAAGACCCACCTCACCACCATAGCTCCAGGTTCATCATGATGGTATCATCAGCTAGCCTTCAGAAGACATTGGGTCTTGTTCCATGAGGTACAACTAATGTATTATGGTGAGTGTCTTTTCAATACTTGAGGCATTTGATTTTGTTACATCTATTACTTCTCCTGATTATCTGATGTTTGCTTGGACATTATTCTCTTTGCCCTATTTTACCTTGGTGGTTGACATTACACCCTACTAAGTGGGTCACCCTTAGGGATAGGGATGCTACTAGGAGGTCCTTTGGATGAGTCATCATGCCATTCTCAACCATACTTTTCACTTTCCACACTTCATCCCCTCATCTCCTTACCTTTTGGGATTTTCGAGTGTACTGACCCAAGAAGGGGTTGTCCCTCATTACATGACAAGAAGGAGATGAAGTCCCAAAGGCTTGTAGCTGGAAAGAGATAAAATCCAAACCATTAACCTTCTATATGCTCTTCTAGGGATCTTTAAGACAATGAAACATCTCTCATAATAATGCATGGGACCCATGAAAGAATAGCTAATAACAAATGCCAACTAGGGAGGGGCATGTGTGGGAATTATTTTTAATTCTTAGGTAGAAACCCAACACATGTTTCCAACTTGGGGAAGCATGATGTGACCAGAATAGAGTCAAGGTGGGCACAATTTTTATTTCTTAGGTATAAGCCCCACCTTGGCTTCGACCAGGAAACATCCTAAAACTAATTAAAGGAAATAAATGGGCTTGGAAAAAGGTTGCATTGAAAATGAAGGTGCAACACACCCTCTACAAAGGCACCCACAAGTGAGACACTACAAACCTATGTAAGTCATGAGCCCCATGACTAAACATCTTCCCATCATCCATGTCACATTATCCACATGACTTAGAAGTAGGCCCCCTTGGGAAACACCCCTAAACTTAAGCGATGATTCACCCAATAGGTCATTTTGTCAACCCTCCCATACCTAAACTTGGAAAATTGCTTAGGGTCTTTGAGAATTGGTTTATTTTGATGAGGTAGTTTGGATGTAAATGATTATATGTCTCTCTTATAGATTTGATTACTCATAATGATTCTTTTACTTGATATCCTTGGAGGGTGTATCCATTTTTTTTTGCAGGACCGAGCTAGTGGATATTTTTAGAGGAACAAGCCTAGTTTGGGATTCCATGGGGCTTGAACCCCACAGGTTGAATTCCAAGGTCCCACATGTCGGATCATGGTGAATTTCCTTTGGATGCCTAGACGACACCTTCGAGGAACTTTCTGATCCCTCACATGCCAAACAATTTGCTTGTAGGGGCCAAAACATCACCCTTGAGGAGTTAACATCATCATTAGGGCTAGGGTTTTGGTGGTGAAGTTGTTATTTGTTGACACTTGGAATGACTTGGTGGGAGGAGGCTATAGCACATGAGAAGGAGGATTTATGAGCCCCAACGAATTCAAATTCCTTCTCCAATGACTTGCTCAAAGGGACAAAACATCACCCCTAGAGGTGTGACGTCATTTTAGGGTTTCTATTGTGCACTTTTTAGATTTCAAGTTTGAATTGAAAATGAATTATTTGTGTAAAGGGGAAAAATAAGGGTTGTTTTCCCCTTATTTTTTGTTTAACCTAAGTTAAGTGGACAAAGTGCGTTTAAGAGATTTTGTATAAATAGAGATCATTTGAATCTCATTTTCATCATAACTCTCCCATTGTAAGAAGTACTTTGCTGAAATTTTCACTATACTTGACGATTCTTGGTGTTTATCTCTCTTGAAAATGGTTTTTTATGTTATATTTTGATGAATGGATGAGCTAAGGTGGTGCGCACCTCTAGAAGACTTATTTATTTCTCTTGGATGGTAATTTTCTTGGTGAGCTAGGGTTTGATCTCTCTCTTTCTTGGAATTGGTAAGGAAAAATATGCATTTGTTAGCTATTTCTTGCTATTTATTGGTTATTTTTTGTTGAAACCCTAGGAGGAGTATTTTGGATACTCCCTACATTAAGCTTCATCTAATTTTCTAAGTTTTACAAGTCATTTGCAAGGGTTACTAGGAGGAATGCGAGTGTGTATACCCTCTTGGATTTTACCCTAGTTTGATTAACATACCCTAGGGAGGAAGAGATTACACCCCTAGGGAACTGTTGATCCAAATTTTGTTTAGAGACTCCATTAACCCAAATATTAAAGGCGCTAATCTGAATTTTTCATTGGGGATATAAAATACTTGCCTTGGTAAATGTGAAAAATCATTCTTTTGAGATTGTCTAAATTGGAGTCAATTCTATGCTTCATACACTTGGTTGAGCCACTAGGGTATTTCAATTTGGTAAGTATTTCTTACTTCTGGTACAAAACCTCATATACAGCCATTAGGGCTGTGGAAACCCTAAATTAAATCTTCAAATAACTCCTAACTCAACCGTAAAAAAGTGCTAGAAGTTTGCCCCTATTTTCTCTTAACCCTAGCACACATTTTGGGTGGATTACTTGTGATTTTTGGTGGCTTATTTATCTGCTATAATAGCTTGTTTTTTACAGACATAAGGATGATAATAACTTATGCATAACTTGTTTACAACAACCTTACATTGTTGCAAAAGTTTCATGCTGTCTTCTTGAGCTAAACTAGTTAATTTGGTATCTCGCTTCTTGTACATTTCACTAAGCTTTGAACAAATTTATTTAAAACTGTCATTATCATTTTGTTGCTGATATACATCATTTTTTACTACTTCAATTAGGGACATCAATATTAACTTGCTTTTCCACCTAACATTATACACATATACTTGGCTTGTTCTTTTTACCCTAGTTTGATTAGCATACCCTAGGGAGTAAGAGGATTTACACCCCTAGGGACCTTGTTGATAAAATTTATGTTTAAGGACTTCATTCACCCAAATATTTAAAGACATTAATCTAATTTTTACATTGGAGATATATATTACTTGCCTTTGTAAATGTGAAAAGTCAAGATTATGAGATTGTCTAAGTTGGAATCAATTTTATGTTGTTTATGCTTGATTGAAACACTAGGGTGTCTCAATTTAATGAGTACTTATCGCTGTTGTAATAAAAAAAAAACACAACCACTAGGTCTGCAGAAAACCCTAAATAAATCTCTAAATAATTCACAGTTCAACCATAAAAAATTGCTCACAATTTACCCCTACTATCAACTAAGACTAACGCACTTTTTGGGTGGTTTCTTGGCAAGTTATGGTGGTTGAATTTTATGTTGTAACAACTTGTTTTCTACATCCTTAAGGATGATAATTATCACTGTAGTAACTTGTGTATTTCAGACTTGTTTCATGCTAAAATCTTGCTCTTTCATTCTTGGTTTAAACTAGTATTCACTAGCTTGTCTCTTGCTTATTTAATTAGACTTTTAGCATCTTTATTTTCAGATCTTACTAATTTTTTTTTTGTTGATATATATTATTGTTTACTGATTCAATTAGGTGTAGAAAGCTTAACGTTCTTGTCTACTTATCATATTACATGCATACTTTTCTTTCCTTGTGTCTTGAGAAGGTACAAATCACCCTTTACAGGTACTCATACCTCTCGGTAACCATTGCCTACCACCAAGAATATTTCCCAAGAATCACCCTTTTTCAAAGAAGTTCGGCATGGAAAATTTTGCACCAGTAAGCATTCCCATGACTACCAATTGCAAACTCAACAAAGAGGATGATGCTCCAGAAATAGATCAAACCATGTATAGGTCCATGATAGGAATTTTACTTTATCTCACAGCTTCAAGGCCTAAAATCATGTAAGTTGTTGGTTTGGTAGGTAGGTTTCAGTCCAATCCCAAGGAAACTCATGTTCTTGCATTCAAAAGAATATTCAGGTACTTGCAAGGCACTATTGATTATGGATTCTAGTATCCAAAAAACACAGACCTTGTTCT
This sequence comes from Picea abies, assembly GCA_900067695.1. NCBI lineage: Eukaryota > Viridiplantae > Streptophyta > Pinopsida > Pinales > Pinaceae > Picea > Picea abies. The sequence continues at coordinate 3,741 of CBVK0100306428.1, read as the reverse complement.
CAAAAATTAAACAAATGCATATTTGGAAGGAATTATTGGTGATAGAAAAAGCATTAGTGGAGGTGCATTCTTCCTTGGAAGTTGTTTAGTATCCTGGCTCAACAAGAAACAAACTTCCATTTCCCTTTCTACAGCTGAAGTGGAGTATATAATTGCAACATCCTATTGTACGCAAGTATTGTGGATAAAGACCAATCTTAAGGATATTCAAGTTCCTTGTGATCAACATATTTCCATCATGTGTGAAAATACAAGTGTTATTAATCTCTCTAAAAATCATGTTCAACACTCTAAAATTGAACATATACCCATCAAGTATCACTTTCTCAAAGAGTAGGTTTAACATCAGGTGGTTAAAATAGAATATGTTCCTTCCAAAGAGCATGTCACGCATATCTTTATCAATCCATTACCTTGAGACTCCTTTGAGTACTTCGGAGAGAAGTTTGGATTCTTTCCCACTCCTCATTAAGGAACATAACCGTCATGGCTAGTTGAAGGTTGTTGAAAGATGTGTTCCGCCTCACGGGGACAATGCAAGAAATTGAGCAGAGAGAAATATAACAATCAAATAGGGGGAGTCACTTTCAATATGTGCACAGTCTATAGGGATGATCCCTTTTCCATTGATGTCAAAGGGGGATAAAAATAGAGTTGTGACAAAGAGGAGCATACAGTAAGAGGGAGTGAAGGCCAGAGGAACACACTAATAGGGGGAGCCACTCAACAATAGAGTTTCGATCAGTGATAAAGGGGGATTTTGTCAATCATATCTTGTCATTGATGTCAACATGGTGCATAGACAGTATGGTGCAAAGTTGGCACATAGAAAGGGGAAGTGTGTGGAAGTATGTATGGTGAAAAGTTGGCACACAGGTAGAGGAAGTGCGTGGAAGGGTTCTTTCTACTATACTATAGCAGATCCACCTGAAATAGAACTCCTAGAAGAAATTGAGAAAGGTTGAAAACATAAGTGCGTAGAAGGATTGAAGGATGAAGGGATCAACAACACAAAATAAATCATGGAAGTGATTGAGTCTACCAGGAGTGCATGCATAACAGGAGGATGGCATACGACGCAGTTCAGATTTAAAGTAGACTGTAAAAAATTCCCTTTTTTGTGATTACAGAGTGAATCAGTAGATGTTTGTGCTACAACACAATGACAGATGTGAAAATATCACAGGGTGCCTTGATCAAAGCTACGAGTGACGGAGTGGAATGTGATGGGATGAGTGAAACTTTAGAGTCACCAAGGTGAGCTCATAATCTAGTGGGGTGACTAGGTGAGTATGTTGCAAGGCAAGTGCGACATGTTGAAGACTTGTGATTTGTATCTTGTACCCTTATTATATCTGTGTAGTAGATTCTTTGTAAACAAGAATGTGAATTAATGGGACAATGAATGATTTGGTAAAACAATAAATATTTGGTTTGTTTGAGTTAGTCAAAATGTACATAATAGAATTTTGTCCACATATAACTAACTGGACTTTGATTTGGTCAAAATATGTCCACAATGTAACTGTCATATGTCTGCATACTTTATTTAGACATAAGTGTAATTGAAAGAAGTTTTATTTGGTAAAAAATTGTCCACAATGTAATTTTTATGCGTCCACATACAGGAAGGGGAACTCAGGAAAAAAACACTATAAATAAGGATGTTCTCTATTCGATTTAACGCGCAGATGAAAAGAGAAGAAAAAGGACCTATAATTGTTCAATGAAACTATCACATTAATTTGTGTTGAGAAAGGTACAGTTCTATAAGAACATTTTTAAATTGAATTCATGGTGGTAGGGTGGTGGTAGGGCGAGTTGAATCTCATTGAATATTGGTGTCCTCATTATCTATGATAGGTTGGTTCCTAAGAGGATTGGTGTCCTCATTGTTTGCGACAGTTTGGTGCCTGAGAGGATTGGTATCCTCATTTGTGTTAGGTTGGTGTATGAGAGGATTGGTGTCCTCATTATTTGTGATAGGTTGGTTCCTGAGAGGATTGGTGTCCTCATTTGTGACAGGTGGGTGCCTGTAAAAATGAAAAATTGTAAATTGCAAGTTGGTTCTTGCAAACGAACATAAAGAAAGATGTTTTATGGTTTTCTCCCACATTGTGTTTCCACGTAAAATTTCTAGTGTAATGTGTTTTATGTGTTGTGTTTTGTGTTGTACATGAACTGTTGATTAAGTAAGCATGTATAAACAAATTTAATTTGTTAAAAAGGAAAGAAAATTAATAAAATTGATATAATATTGATTCACCCCCCTCCCCCCTCTGAGTATTGTTTTAAGTTATAACAACTTTATGTGAAAATCAATGGATTCTTATTGTCCTTCGTGGTGGAGAATCAGGTATTAGATTTTCCATTTCCAATATTTATATTCCCAATAGATATATGGAAAAAATAGAATTTTTGAGTTCCTTATTCACCACTAAGGAAAATTTGGATATATCAATTGTTATAATGGCTATATATTTCAATACAATTCTCCAAAACTCAGAAAAAAGAGGTGTTAGTTGTGTTTGAGAACCAATGCGAGAGAAGATGGAAGATCTTATCTCTTACCAGGATCTATAGGATATTAAGCCTTATAAAGGGAAGTACACATGAAGAAACAAATGTTATGGTATTGTTATCCCCAATTCCTATGGATAACTAAGGATATCATGTCTTGAGGCCATCAGGTTGCAGACATGGAGTTCTGAGAGATGCCTTGTCCAGCAGTGTCCACTTGCACAAACAAACACCCACCTCATGACCATAGCTTCAGGTTCATCATGATGGTATCATCATATAGCCTTCAAAAGACATTGGTTCTTGTTCCATGAGGTACAATTCAGGTATTATGGTGAGTGTCTTTTCAATACTTGAGGAATTTGATTTTGTTACATCTATTACTTCTTTTGATTATCTGATGTTTGCTTGATCATTATTCTCTTTGCCCTGTTTTACCTTGGTGGTTGACATTACTCCCTACTAAGTGGGTCACCCTTAGGGATAGGGATGCTACTAGGAGGTCCTTTGGATGAGTCATCATGTCATTCTCGACCATACTTGTCACTTTCCACACTTCATCCCCTCATCTCCTTACCTTTTGGGATTTTCGGGTGTACTGACCTAAGAAGGGGTTGTCCCTCATTTCATGGGAAGAAGGGGCTGAAGGCCCAGAGGGGAGATAGTTGGAAAAAGATAAAATCCTACTTATGAACCTTCCAGATGCTCTCCCAAAGGGGTCTTGAGAGCAATGAAACGCTTCTCCTAAAAAATCAAAGACCTACAAAAGCGAATTAACATTATATAAATGTCCCCACTTATTGAGGTGTGTACACTTATGCAGTGTCCCATTCTTTCCTTGCATATGGCACTTTGTGTACCTCTAGCTTCAAGTGGCCTTGTGGTACTGCCTCCCAAGCTAATCAATTCACCAATAGGGAGTACCCAAGGTTTTAGATTTCTAATTAGTTAATGGCATTAAATGGGTTTGGAAAAAAGATGCATGGAAAATGAAGGTGCAACGCACCCTCTTCAAAGGCACCCATAAATAAGACACTACATCCCCTTGTATGTCATGAACCCCACGCCCAGAAGTCTTCCCCTCATTCATGACACCTTGTCCACATGACTTAGAAGGAGGTCCCCTCGGGAAACAACCCTAAACTTGAGGAATGATTCACCCAATAGGTCGCTTTGTCAACCCTCCCATACCTAAACTTGGTAAATTGCATAGGGTCTTTG
>CBVK0100306427.1:2442-14486 GCA_900067695.1 Picea abies | reverse complement strand
AGATACGAGTTACAAAAAGGAAGAACAATTGTATTATTTAAAGGGACTGTTAGTAATTGGTCTGTCATATCAGGACTCCCTTCTCACTTCCGCTACATTTCTTCATACGCCATGGAATATAGTCGAGCGCCCTGAACTATCACTCCTCTATTGTGGTATAGTGTCTCTCTAAACTTCAGAAGTTTTTAGATCCCGATAAAAATTGTTAGGGTGATAACAGTAACTATGATTGGAACAAAATTCCAGATAAAAATTATGCATATTAGATGTGGATGTTAGGTGGGAAAGCCATCTACAATACATGATAATGCATATATCATAGGTTCATATAGAGATGCAAAGATTTATAATATGAAAGATTTTGGATCTAGTATGAGGAATGAGCAGAGAAAATTGAAGACAAAATGTTATGTCAATAATAACTCACAAGTTGATCAAAGGCTAAGATTGAATAATATTAAGGTATGATTCTAGGTGCAGCCATGAAAGCTTGGGGATCCACTAAAAAAAAATTCACTCATGTTAATCAGAATTCGTAGTGGAATCTGGGGGTGAGAGTAGACCATTAGTGGATGAATTAATGAAGTTCCATTCACTTTGGAGGATACCAAGGTACATAAAAGTAAGTACTTTATGGGAAAAACTGTTAAAAATGAATGGTAAGTCCAGGTGCTATTGGTCTGATAAAAAGGACCTAGTGTATACATGGAGACAAGGGAAACACCTCCAAGGATTAATCATACAGTTGTGGGGAGGGGGGGGTGGGGGATACCTCCATTACTGTCACCAAAGTAGTGCAGTGGAAGCATGGTGTGAATGTTAGAACTTTTGGGGTGAAGTAAGGAAAATCATGTATGCTAAAATTCCCAGCGGATGTATGAACCCATACATTATGTACAGATTGGATCTAGAAGAATGTAATCAAGTTTAGAGAAGAGTTTTCCATAAAGGGAAGAAATATTCTAAGGTGGATTAAATCCCTTGAACATCTTAAGTTAATGGAAAATAAATAATAAGGTGCATGGAAACACTCCATGAGGGATGAAAATAATAGAGGAGAATTGTTGATGTATTCCAAAAGTGTTGAAAGTAATTCCCAAGTAGCATGGAGATATCAAGTCAAGAGGATTGTAAACAAGAAAAAGAATCTCCTGAAGGGAAATCAATAAGGGGTCATGAAGAAGAAAATATTTCTATTCTTGGTATAGAATGCAAAAGAGATGGTACCTGAAAAGCATCCATCTCAAGTGGAAAAGAACCATGGGTGATATTCCATGGGTTGGAAGTATCACTGGAATTTATGATGGAAATTAAAAGCAATGCTAACTACTTGCAAATTAATTTGATGAAGCTGGAAAAGAAGACATATGTGCATCATTATGGCATGTTGGAAATTGACTATGCAAGTCAAGTTGAAACCAAATGGGTCAGGAACAAAGAAAGTAATGGTTCCAAAACCTGCAAGTGATGAAGTTTCAGAGAGGGAAATTTGAAAATCAGTTTGGTCCAACAAGTAAATGAATTTTGAAGATTAAAGGTCAATAAGAGAGCATGACTGGTTATGTAATTTGATCATGTGGGTGTTGGGTCAAAGGGATCCATGAATGAAGGAATGTTGAAATTTAATATCAGCATAGTATTTGGCTGGAAATGCAAAAGTATCCAAAAGTGATTGGCCTGGAAAGGTTCTCATAATAGAACCAAGCATGTACAATGATTTCAACAAGAGTACACAAGGATACATCAACTCAATAAGACTTGAGATAGCCAAGAACAGTAAGGAAAAGTGGTTCAAGAGAAAGAGGTTGTTGCAATTACTATAGCAGCAATTATGTTATGGCTTATTGGACAACCATACATAGTACAAGAAAATGGAATGCTTATGCATTTATGAGCATCCTAGTGATGCAATATTAGTGCATATAGATATGTTGTAATGAATATAGATTTGTTAATATCTATATAACATGATGATGACTAGAAGTAGTTTATTGTTATATATGATTATGAAAGTTGCTAATGACGGTTTTTATGCCAGGAAAGAAATAATTATTGCATGGCTACAAGTGTTGCTAATGATGTTGTTGCATATGGAATACATCCATATGAAGGAATCTTATACTAATAACGATTAGCCATGTAGCATTAAATTTATTTAATGGAAACTATGTAGGTATGAGTTTATGTACTTTTATGGCATAATTTTTTAAATGAATATAGGTAAGAATTCCCTCAACCATAATTTATTTAATAAAATCACATTATTGTATTAGTCGAATGCATTAATGGAAATAAGATACCACTAGGTGTGGTAAAGGCTGGAGGCCCGTGGTAATTATACAAGATGTTATCTTTTGAATGCATATGAATGACATAGTAGAATGTCATGTTATATTCGTTATGAGCTAATAACCAAAGCAATAAAATGGTATGACCTTGTTATAGGAATAAATGCCAACAAGCTAATCATGAATGAGACCATGGCATGGTTGGTTATGGAAAGGCTATGCGCCACACAAATATCCATTGAACTTCTTACTACTAAATAATGTTTGGACTACAAACATTTTGCTAATACTGATCAACACCACATAATTATATTCTTGGTGTAGTGTTTGGGTCGAAAAGGAAGGCATCCAAATAGTTGAGAAAGTAGTAAAAGTGCATGGAGAATGTGTTGAGGCATTGGCCAAACTTTCCCATTACCAATGGTGAGATACATGACTTAGATATAGGGCATTCTGAAGCTAATACAAGAGTGCATTGAATAATAGGCATGAATAAATTATGAAAGTGTGTAAGTGGTGGAGTTTCACTTATAAATGATAGAACTGTTATGCTTGAATGCATTTGCTGGATGCGTTTTTTTTGAATGCATGCATATATGTTATCAAATGGAAATGAGTATGCTAACATCTAAAATGTCACAATTCTTACTAACTCATAGAGTTGAGAACATTTCAATGGATGTTAGACATTGCAATAGGAAAGTTGCAAGTCAAGTAGTCACATGAGCATTGACTACAGGAAATTTCTATCAGAAAGTATAATTGTTGAAAATTCACTTGCAGTGAATGATAATTTCCCTCCATTTAATAATTTCTTGATAGTTGTGATTGAATTGTTAAGTGTAGACAATTCTAAGATCAATTTGTAAGATTTTGTACACATTGCAATGAAAGTATATTGTACAAGAAACACTAATGATTTGCTGGCTGAATGCAAGATGGAAACATTGTAGAAAAAGTGGTATCAAGTATGGTGTTGTAGAGAGCCATCATAAATACTAATGTCTACTGTGCAACAACCAAGAAAATTATGAGATAGAATTTCATATTTTGGAAAAAGTTGAATTTCCTTATGAAATAAATTTGAATTTTCAAAATGAAGTTTTTATAAAATTGTCTCATAATGATTGTATGTGTGTGATACATATGAGATAATATTTATTAAAGTTGGAAGGATTGGAAAGAACAACTACTATTGGAGACACTAAAGCCCTATAAATTTAGAACCTTGGTGGGGTTCTGGTAATGAGTTGGCACTCTCCTTATGTGTGAAAGTATCGACACGATGGATCGTTAAGGGACTGTGTAGCAGTGAAGGGATACTTGAGATTGGAAGGTTGAGTGCAACAAGGAAGAGGAAACTGAAGAATGCTTATGGCATGATAGCTATAATCATGATGCCGTGTCAAATGGAACAGTGAGATGAATTGTTTCCTGAAGTAGCTCTATGGAATAGAGAAAATAACTTCCAGCTACAGAATGAATACATGAATTGGTGCTTGAAAAGAAGAGCACTGAGGTATAACAAGCTTCAATAGCAAAGGATTGGAGCTTTTTGAATAATTTTGAATTGTACATTGTGTATATACTGCATTGAGGACAATGCATAAATAAGGGGGAGGGGAATGTAATAACCCTAGGCCAAAACCCAATTGTACATATGTTGTATAGAATGGTGAGATAAGATATTATAGGACATAGTACCTATGTGACTATTAGGCTGGAGAGTATGAACTGGCTAAAAGGCCAGTGTGCCTATTATTGTAATATGTAAACACTCATATTTTAATAAATTACATCACTGCTATCGACCTTCCACATAAAAGAGATGGGGGCTAAGCTCCACTAGGATGGGAAAGGGGGCTAAGAGTCTAAGCAAGGGATAATATTTAGGGATTAATCCCAAAGGAATATTATATTATTATTCCTAAAGTCTAACATATGGATATAACTTTATGTTATCCTAAGTTCCTGGGGAAAGGGAAAAAATTAGAAGTGGGAAAAGGGAGCCCCTTGGGTGCCATGTGTATTAAAGGACACACACACATATATATTTGGGGATATAGTGCAATTCCCCATATTTTGGATATTATTCATTCATGATTCATACCATTTTTCACTGATCCATACTACCATTTGTAGGGGTACCTGATTTTGTGGCAGGTCGAAGAGTCGGGTTGTCAGGACTGTGGTAGAATAAGTGAGTTTTTAGGCTTGTAGGCATTTGTCTCCAAGTGAGAGACTCGTTGTGTGGAGGAAGCATATTGTTAGGCTTGTGAGCATTCTCTTGAGGTGAGAGAACTATTGGGAATTAATTCCCAAGGTGCCAACCTGCATCTACAGGGCTCTGAGACTCCCTGTCTGGCCTGTTGCTAAATCCCCAGAAGGGAAGTGGGGCAGCCAAGGGACTATTTAGCAGAGAAGGAGAACACTTCTTGGGGTGGGAAAAACATGTGGGGGATGAGGGAATTTAGTCTATATTCTAGAGGCCATGTTGCGACTACAAGGATCTCATACTTCTTGTCCGACCTATTGCTAAAGCCCAGAAGGGAAGTGGGGAAACCAAGGGACTGTTGAGCAGAGAAGGGGCACACTTCTTGGGGGGAATTTGGGGAACAAGAGTCTGTAGTATGGTTTCTAAGGTAGGCACTCGAGTTTGATAATTACTACTGCTTGTCAGACCTTAGACTGGATTAGAACTTCCTTTGCCCGGGTAGAGTTTAGCCCTAGGTTGGGGGTGACCCACTGCTGATATTATGAGAAGTGTGGTCTATGGATGGGAGGAATGTGGAAGGTCTTCATGAAATTGGTGTTTAATTCACTAAAGATAAGTGTCTTTAAGTGTTTGTGCAAATTCTAAGTGTCTTTAAGTGTTTGTGCAAATTCTATGTTATGAATTATGATGTTCTATTATAGAATTTCTATTATATTTATATATAAATTATTATTGTTGTATGCTCTTATTGTTTCTCTTAAATATGTTCATATACATAACATATTAGTATATTTAATGGTATCAGAGTAGTAAAAGAGAGATTTTTGTGTGGCATGGCCTATCCCGGGTGGCTGGGTATGTTACAAAGGAGCAATTTTGTTGAGTTGATGGTAATGGGTATGTTACATATAAGAAAGTGACAACTTTCCAACTTCAACAACATTGATAAAGTGATGTTTAAGTGCCATTCAAGCTATTCCATGAACCAGATGCTTAAAATATCAGAATAAACCAAAATTACACATTGTTAGAACTAGAAGTCACACCTAGACTGCTACAGCTGTGAGCCTAATACCCATTTAAATCCTTGAAAAATAAATATTTAAAGCAATTTTGATAGGTAGATCAGATAGATTGATTGAGAATGGGAGAAGGAAACAAGATAAGGTTTAAAACAAATACAAATCAGTAGCATACCATTGGGCATGGAGTCATAACCATTCTGCAGATTAAAGGCCATCAAACTGCATATCAAATCAAGATCTTTTGAAATGGTAATAGAAGAATCAAAGTGAACAAAAAGAAGAATACATATTAAAAATAGATATTCTCTGTAAAATATATTTTACAATACTTGATTAAATCAATGATAAACATGCCAACTATAATAAATCTTTTGCTGCTTTGAGATCCATCATTAAAAAACAGCATTTGATCCTCAAACGTTTCAATTAGTTCAAGTAAGAAGGTAGAAGAAATGGAAACAAAAAGATTTAAACATACTGATAATACAATTATCAAGAATCTTCAATGACAAAATATGATTAAAACTGTAAAATTCCCTCAGGCTTACAAATACATAGATAAAGCCGCCACTCCAGCTTTCTCAAAACTCTCTCTAGACCATTTTGGAGTCCTCTCACCCCTTAAATAGAAAATTACATCAAGAATATCTCTAGGAGGTCATAGCCTACTCAATGCATTGGATTCTGTGCCTTAGAGATATGCAGCAAACACAAAATCCATCTAATTCCTTGATTCCTGGAAATTGTCTTTTAGAATAAATGCAACTACAACCAACTCATTGAATGGAGATTTAGTGCTAAATCTTAGGTACAAGTGTCCCTTGGTATCTAAATGATCTCTGAGAACTCATTCAAACCTCATTAGACAAATGGAATCCCTCCTACAACTCAAATTTATCATACTGTTAGAGTTTGCAACACAATTTCAAAATTTGCTGCAAACTTTCCTGTAGGTGATGTTTTCAAATTTTCTCCCAAACGATGAACTGGGCCGGGACGAGTTTTTGTCAGAAAGTCAATGATATTATGATGCATCTCCCAAAACATTTGTATAAGAACCCAGATCTACATTTAAAATTTATGATGAAAATACGATTATGATGTGTACTCATTTGCTGTAAACTGTTTCAATTTAGCAATTCACAATGCCTCTGTAGGATGTGTTGCGAACTTTCCTGTAGGTGTCATTTGTATTCAAAACATAGAAACTGATGTGAAAACCATGGAAACATGCTTCAAACCTCTGTCAATGCCTTGTATAACCTCTGAGCCATGCAGGATGATTCCCAAAAACAACAAGTGAGCAAAATCATGAGCATCATAAGACAAAAATGTTCTTTAGAGTTGTGAACCAACATATATGAGGAACCATGATAAAAATGATATATTTTGCAAAAAACAGAATGGTGGCACATCTTCTCTTTTAATGTTGCACTTATTTCCTTTGGAAAAAATCCTTTAGAGCTACTTGATGATGTGATGGCACTGAAAACTAGAGTTCATCATTATATACTTTTTGCAAAATGATAATCATAAAAAGATTGGGCACATGTGCTATTTTGAAAACACTGTGAATTTTAGGAGAGTCTCTTGACTCCTGAACATTCCATGTGTTAACATTTGGCTCCATAGGGGATGGAGACCTCCCTGTGAGGTTCCAAGAACATGGCAGTTCTAGTACCTTATCCATTGATCCTTGCAAAACATAGACCTGAGAGCTCCTCTTCTCGTTTATTGAAATCAGAAAATACTCTCACACTGCAACCTGACCACACTATGAAAAATGAAGGAAATTCTCAAAAAGTGAGCTTATTTATGTACACCTACTCTACTCCAAAAAACAACTATGATCAAGTGTATACAAATTCCAGTGTAACCATTCAAGCAGTTGATTGAGCAACTGAAATATTTGCATACAACTTTTTAGAATAAAGACTTGAAACCGAATGAACAACTCATCATAAAATTGAACTCTAAATTTACAGCCGAACCGTGGTAAAACAATTTCACTGAAGAATTCCTCCAAATAAGCTACTACAGGATCGTGAAAGACATGAAAACCAAATTTTAACTGATAATCAATAATGCATACCTCAACCTAGTCTTCATAACTGAATTGATCCTGCACAATTTTTTCTTCATGGATGAAATTTTTTTGCATGCTTTCTGTTTTAATGAAAGCATAATGTATTAATTGTGAGTCTCCATGTGATCCATAAGAAGAAAATGAACTCTCTTCATTGCTGATCTCTTCTTCTTCTGGCTTAAAGAAATAATTTTTAGACTTGATGAAATCTTGAATTTGATGCTCAACATTTCGAGAAGAAAGGAGAAATACTTGTTCATGATCTTCACCAATGCTATCTGAGTGTACATGAGGAATTTTCAATGGTTGATCATCATTTGTTCCAGCCAAGCTATCATCTTCAACATCAGATTTTATTTTAGTTTCAAGCTCCTCTTGAATAGAAGAGTTTGAAATTTATTCTACAAGAACTAACTCTTATTTAATCTCCTTTTCAACAATATCTTCATAAAGCTCATCACAAGAGAAACATTCTATTGTCTGCTAATTACAAGACTCAAATTGTTCACAACAATCTTCACGAATTATGTCAGCAGAAAAATACCTTTTACAATGTTTGTTGAAAGCAACATGGAAATCTCTCAAGGAACATATGCTAGAAGCACGAAGAGAAAAATACCATTCTCGTGCATCACCCTTTAAAGAGTACATGAGTGTTTTCATCAATACATCCTCGTGAAGTATGCTTAGCTGATCCATGCGTTGATGAAATGTAACAATATGTTGGGAAGGATTATCCTCCTTCTCTTCTTTGAAAACATGAAGATAATTCATCTAGTCTAATGGAGGAGGCACTAGATTTGGAAAACTAGGGACAATTGAAAAATTGAGAGGTTAACCATTCAAGCAGTTGACTGAGCAACTGAAATATTTGCATATATTTTTTTAGAATAAAGACTTGAAACCGAATGAACAACTCATCATAAAACTGAACTCTAAATTTACAGCCGAACCATGGTAAAACAATTTCACTGACAAATTCCTCCAAACAAGCTGCTACAGGATCGTGAAAGGCATGAAAACCAAATTTTAATTGATAATCAATAATGCATACCTCAACCTGGTCTTCATAATTGAATTGATCCTGCACAATTTTTTCTTCATGGCTGAAAGTTTTTTGCATGCTTTCTGTTTTAATGAAAGCACAATGTATTAGTTGTGAGTCTCCATGTGATCCATAAGAAGAAAATGAACTCTCTTCATTGCTGATCTCTTCTTCTTATGGCTTAAGGAAATAATTTTCAGACTTGATGAAATCTTGAATTTGATGCTCAACATTTCGAGAAGAAAGGAGAAATACTTGTTCATGATCTTCACCAATGCTATCTAAGTGTACATGATGAATTTTCAATGGTTCATCATCATTTGTTCCAACCAAGTTATCATCTTCAACATCAGATTTTATTTTAGTTTCACGCTTCTCTTGAATAGAAGAGTTTGAAGTTTCTTCTATAAGAACTAACTCTTATTTAATCTCCTTTTCAACAATATCTTCATAAATATCATCAAAAGAGGAACATTCTACTGTCTGCTGATTACAAGACTCAAATTGTTCACAACAATCTTCAAGAATTATGTCAGCAGAATAATACCTTTTACAATGTTTGTTGAAAGCAAAATTTAAATCTCTCAAGGAACATATGCTAGAAGTAGGAAGAGAAAAATACCATTCTCGTGCACCACCCTTTAAAAAGTACATGAATGTTTTCATCAATACATCATCATGAAGTATGCTTAGTTGATCCATGCATTGATGAAATGTAACAATAAGTTGGGAAGGATTATCCTCCTTCTCTTCTTTGAAAACATGAAGATAATCCGTCTAGTCTAATGGAGGAGGCACTAGATTTGGAAAACTAGGGACAATTGAAAAATTGAGAGGTGAAAACATCTGTGCCAAGATAACCTCAATGGACTTTGTCGTCCTGAATAAGTGAAGTCACCAACAAATCCTTTCTTCATGGAGTGGAGTGGTTAGGTGAATGATGCAGTCTAAATATGTCCAACTTTAGTTCACCATCCAAAGCTAGATCTAATTAGTGTTGTTCTCGCAGGGAATATCTTCAACTTCCTCCCCAACAACGATGCAAATTTTTTTAGTACTAGAAGTCACACCAAGAATTTTACATGTGTGAGCCTAATACCCATTTAAATCCTTGAAAAATAAATATTTAAAGCAAGTTTTATAGGTGGATTATCTAGACTGATTGAGAAGGGGAGAAGGAAACAAGTTGAGGTTTAAAACAAATACAAATCAATAGCATACTATTGGGCATGGAGTCATAGCCATTTTGCATATTAAAGGCCATCAAACTACATATCCGATCAAGAGGTTTTGAAATGGTAATAGAAGAATGAAAGTGAAAAAAAAGAATAATATCTATTAAACATAGATCTTCTCTGTAAAATAGATTTTACAGTACTTGATTAAATCAATGATAAACGAGCCAACTACAACAAATATTTTGTTGCTCCAAGATCCATTAATCAAAGGAAGTATTTGATCCTCAAACTATACAATTAGTTCAAGTAAGAAGGTAGAAGAAACATAAACAAAAATATTTAAACATACTGATAATACAATTATCAAGAATCTTCAATGGAAAGAGATGATTAAAACTGTAAAATGCCATTAGGATTACAAATACATAGATAAATCTGCCCCTCCAACTTTCTCAAAACTCTCTCTAGTCCATTTTGGAGTCCTCTCACCCCTTAAATAGAAAATTTCATCAATAATATCTCTAGGAGGTCACAACCTACTCCATGCATTGGATTCTGTGGCTTAGAGATATGTGGCAAACAGAAAATCCAACTAATTCCTTGATTCCTGGAAACTGTCTTTTAGAATAAATGCAACCATAGACAACTCATTGCATGTAGATTTAGTGGAGCTGAATCTTAGGTACAAGTGTCCCTTGGTGTCTAAATGATCTTTGAGAACCCATTCAAACCTCCTCATACAGGTGGCAACCCTCCTACAACTCAGATTTATCATACTGTTAGAGTTTGTAGTGCAATTTTAGGATTTGCTGCAAACTTTCCTGCAGGTGATGTTTTCAAATTTTCTCCCAAACAACGAACTGGGTCAGGCTGATTTTTGGTCAACAAGTCAATGATATTATGATTCATCTCCAAAAAATAGTTTAGAAGAACCCAAATCGACATTTAAAAGTTATTATGAAAATACGATTATGTTGTGTACTAATTTGCTGTGAACTGTTTCAATTTAGTAGTTCACAACACCTCTAGAGGATGCGCTACGAACTTTCCTGTAGGTGTCATTTTGTCTTCAAAAAATAACAATTGATGTCAAAACCATGGAAACAAGCTTCAAATCTCTATTTATGCCTCGTATAAACTTTGAGCCATGTAGGATGACTCCCAAAAAACAACAAGTGAGCAAAATCATGCAGATCATAATCTACAAAAATGTTCTTTAGAGTTGTGAACCAACATATATTAGGAACCGTGACAAAACTGATATATTGCTGCAAAAAACAAAATGGTGGCACATCTTCTCTTTTAATGTTGCACTTCCTTCCTTTGGAAATGACATTTTAGAACTACTTGATGATGTGATGGCACTGGAAACTAGAGTTCATCATTAGAGACTTTTTGCAAAATGATAATCATAAAAAGATTGAGCACATGCACTATTTTGAAAACACTGTGAATTTTAGGAGAGTCTCTTGACTCTTGAACATTCCATGTGTTAACACACACATACACCAGTTTGAGCATGGAACACAACTACAATATAGATAAGAGAGATAAGTTACACAATAAATCCTTAGAGAATAGGAGAACCTCCTCCAAATATCCAAATATATTCATACATCACAATTCACATGTCCTCAATAATGAATACATGATTTATATATATACTTATTCACACAATACACATAAAACCCCTTTACTATTAGGCCAAACTTAATACATATACATTTACACATTACATATACATTTAGCCCCATATATGCCCCCCCTTGGGGTCATATCATATATATATATATATATATATATATATGCCCCCCTTGGGTCATAACATAGTACCCTCCTTCAAAAGGATTTGTCATCAAAGCTTTGCATTTAAAGGCTTCACATGTGATGAAACCAACTAATATGATTTTCTTATGTTTATGCTTTCTTCAATCCATTGTTGATGATCTATCCATCCAAAATCAATTATTTTTGGTCTAAATTCTTGGTGTCTAGTTTTGCATAATTTTCTTTCCTTTGATTCCATGTATTTTTGTTGAAGCTTCTCCAATTTGTAGTGCTTGTTGGTCTCTAATAATAGCTTTTTGCAGAGTAGTTTGGTGATTCCTTGTTCCATGAATATTGACAAGTATTACATATTCTTCCTCCATAATGTTGATATCGTCCTTCTTGTCTTCCTTGAAATGTTTATTGGTAATGAGGGTGTC
>CBVK0100306426.1:4305-14486 GCA_900067695.1 Picea abies | reverse complement strand
ATAATGTTCCTTTTTCTTTGAACCAATCTATGAATCCATGCTCTTGTCCAATGTCACATATATGTCCAAACCTGTTAAAACAAGGGGGTCTCATACACCAATTAGGTGTTTCGCTTGGCCGTGACCTTAAAATGGATTATTATTATTATTACTACTACTTTATTAAAGTATTACTTTATCACTCTATGAATATTTTATTAATATTTTAATGTATTAATACTTTAGTAATGTATTTATTAATGCCTTTAATATTGATTGATTTTTTTTAATCTTTACTTTAATAACATATTAATAATGTATTACTTCATTAGTGTATTAGTGTACTACTATTTTAGCAATGTAGTAATTAATAATATATTAATATATAAACTATTTAATACATTACTTTATACACTAATCTAAATTAATACTTTAATTTATACATTACATTTAATACATTAATATATCATTACATTATTAATGTATCATTAATATTAAATTAAAAACACTATTTTAACAATGTACTAATTATTAATATATTAATTATTTAATACATTACATTATTAATATATCCATTAATTAATACCTTATTTTATACACTAATCTAAATGAATACTTTAATTTATACATTATGTTTAATGCATTAATATATCATTATATTATTTATGTGTCATTAATATTAAATTACATTAATACTTTAATTAATGGATAATGCATTAATATTTTAATTTATATATTACATTAATTAATACTTTAATTTTAAGTAATGCATTATGGACAATGTATTACTTTTTTAATAATATATTATTAATGTATTATTTTATGATTGTATTACTATTTTAACAATGTATTAATTAATAATATATTAATATATAAATTATTTAATACATTATATTATTAATATATCAATCAATTAATACCTTATTTTATATACTAATCTAAATTAATACTTTAATTTATACATTACATTCAATACATTAATATATCATTACATTATTAATGTGTCATTAATATTAAATTAATAACACTATTTTAATAATGTACTAATTATTAATATATTAATATATTAATTATTTAATACATTACATTATTAATGTATCAATCAATTAATACCTTACTTTATACATTAATCTAAATTAATACTTTAATTTATACATTACATTTAATACATCAATATATGATTACATTATTAATGTATTATACATTATTAATAGTTTAATATGCTACATTATACATTAACTTAGTACTTTAATTTATACATTACATTAATAGTGTATTACTAATTACATTTAGATCAATGTATTACTACTTTATTAATGTATTTAATGTGTTAATGTATTACTTTATTAATGTGTTAATTGATTGATCTATCAATTAATTAATACTTTACATTAAACATTAATGTAAATTAATACTTTAATTAATACATTATTATTATATATTACATTATTGTAATACATTAATACACTATTAATTTATATACATTAATACATTTATATAATACACTAATTATGTATTAATACATTAATGGTCATCCCCAAGGTATGTCAGCCGTCAACTAACAATAACCACTTTATAAAAGTGGTTGATATACGTCGATCAACGCCATTTTCCACCTTCCCAAACTAATCGCGTCGATCCAATCATCTATAATTGACTGATGAATGCCGAATATAAATTTTATTATTGTTAAATCCCCAATTATAGATGATTGAGTATTTATATTCTTCTTATTTTTTGTATGATATTTCTCCTATTTTAATTCAAAATCACTTTATTGAAGTAAAATAATTTGAGACCTTAATAGTTATTTTAAGTTTGAGCTTGGAATCTTAATATTTATTTTGCCAAGTTAATTTAATAAAAGTTAAATTTTTTTTTATTTAACAATAATTCCATCTATGTGCTCCAACTCTAAGATTACAAATCCCTTTTCAAAACATATTAACCATTCATTAGTAAAAGTATAGCATTATTGATATGAAAATCCCTTTTCAAAACATTTTAACCATTTATTAATAAAAGTATAGCATTATTGATATGAAATTGTGTGCATAAATATCGAGAAAATCTTTTCTCTATATTGGATATCATTCGTTAGTAAAATGTTTTCTCTATATTATGTAAGATTACAAATCCCTTTTTAAAAAATATAAACTAGCCCAGCTTCCTTAAGAAATAAATCTCATTTCTGTAAGGTTACGTCACCTTCAGGATGTCCCTCCTTACGGGAGCGTCAGGATGTCCCTCCTTAACCAATCAATATTCTTCCTTAGAGATTGGGCGTGAACGAGACTTATTTATGATAAAAAATTGCCTTCCTTGCTCTCCTCTCCCTAGCGGTCGAGCAATAAATACCTCACCCTGGTGAGCAATAAATAACCTATATAAATAAGAGAAGTGTCAGTCTCGCAATTTTTCCTTGAAAAATATAAACTATTCATTAGTAAAAATATACCATTATTGATATGATATGAAATTGCATGCATAAATATTTATAAAATCTTTTTTTCTATATTGTGTATCCATTCACCTATATTATATAAGATTACAAATCCTTTTTCAAAACATATTAACCATTCATCAGTAAAAGTATAACATTATTGATATGAAAATCCCTTTTCAAAACATATTGATTATTGATATGAAATTGTGTGCATAACTATCATATGAAAATCCCTTTTCAAAACATATTAACCGTTTATTAATAAAAGTATAGCATTATTGATATGAAATTGTGTGCATAACTATCGAGAAAATCTTTTCTCTATATTGGGTATCATTAGTTAGTAAAATCTTTTCAGTATATTATGTAAGATTACAGATCCCTTTTTAAAACATATAAACTATTTATTAGTAAAAGTATACCATTATTGATATGAAATTGCGTGCATAAATATCTATAAAATCTTTTCTCTATCTTGTGTATCCATTCACCTATATTATATAAAATTATAAATCCTTTTTCAAAACATATTAACCATTCATTAGTAAAAGTATACAATTATTAATATGAAATTGTATGCATAAATATTTATAAAGTCTTTTCTCTATATTGTGTATTGTAACATTTCTCTTTTAATGTCCCAAACTTCAGCATCTTTAATTTTCACATCTCATAGATATATTTATAGTGTGCCAGTGAGAAAATTATATCATTATTGAAACCGACCCAATGTTGAACCATTCAATATATATATATATATATATATATATATAATGAATGGTTCAACATTGGGTCGGTTTTATGTTTCCAAATAAAGAAAGAAAAATGTTAATTATGTTTCCAAATAAGTGTAGTGACTTTCCCTCACAAGAAGAGGAATTTGGTTTTTGCAAAATTCCAAACAGTTCAAAATGACCATTCATAAGAAGGATTTGGTTTTTGCAAAATTCCAAATAGTTTTAAATGACTATTTATAAGAGGGATTTGGTTTTTGTAAAATTCCAAGCAATTTAAAATGGCCATTTAAAAGAGGGTTTCTTTCAATGTTAAGAGATTATGATTTCTATAGATAAGTATGTCATGTTTTTAAATTGGTAGAGGTTAGTAAGATCGAGTTTTAATTTGTTTCGACTATTATTTAGCTTTTTGTTTGATATTTAACACAAAATATTAATATTTGAAATAGGTTTCCTGTCTTACAATTCATGGGTGTGGTAAAAGGTTGGTTTCAGCCTTAAGTCTATAAATTGTGTTTCTTTTATCTTGTTTTCTATGGGAAATCATGTGCAAAGAGGATTGAAGGAAATATCATCATTGGAGAGTTATGCTACATAATGTAAATGATTATGATTAATTTGTTACATATGCATGTTTATTTTCATTGATTAGTGGGTCATCAATAATGTTACAAGAATGCATAAATCCAAAGATATGTTTTTTCGTTCTTCAACCACTTAATATTTACACACTTACATGACATATCTTATTCTATATAAGATATTTTTGCAAATCCAACATTGTTTAATATGTTTTAGTTTCATCAAATTTTCCTCTTTTCCTATTCTATGCATAATGTTGTTTCCTTAGATTTTAATTTTAATATCCTTTACTAGTAATTGATTTTTGTTGAAATTCCTCTAACGATTTAATTTTCATTTATTTTGCATTCTTTAAGAGTGTTCTAAACATGTCTTTTATATATTTCCTTAATGATGAATCAAAGGTATTCATGAATTTGACTTGAAAGGTCTATGAACTCCCTTAAAAATGATATGAAATTATTTTAAAAAGACATGAATAATATTGATGGGAACCTTGTAAGTTTGTATATAGAAATTGTTTATAATTTTGATATTATGTTTACAACTTTTACAAATTAATATTTTAAATTTAATTAAATTTTATTTTTATTTTTTTTGAATTTTTTTAATGTCTCTAATAAATCATTATTCGTAATTAAAATAATAAATATAGAATGGTGATGTTTACAAATTATGTATGCATGTTATTATTAAATTATTATTCTTAATTAAAATAATAAATATAGAATGGTGATGTTTACAAATTACGTATGCATGCTATTATAATAATAAGGTTGATTTTTTCCCTTGCACATATTTATATGTTTAAATTAAGTTTGATATGCACACATATCTACAACTTGTTTAGAATCAATAATAAATTACTAACTATTGTTGATTTAAAATTTCATGAAGATATTTCATTAATGATTTTTCTATTATAGTTTATAGAAATAATTGAAATCAAATCATGTCCATGGTAGGGATAAATACTATATTTTATCTTAGACTAACTTTCAATACATACCAAGAAGAAAAAAGATGTTGAATCTAAAAAACTAACATCATCATATCTTAGGGCTCTGGTCTATTGCAGATATAATTGAATAATGATATTAGTTGCATATAGTTACATCAACCATTACACTGTGACATAGATAATGCTGAAGAAAATCCCTTCTCCCACTTGATTTGAAATATTTCCATGCATCCAGGAGAAATGTATAAATTTGAAAGTTAGCAAACTTTGAATTTGTGCACCAAGTGGAAAGAGTTAAATCCATTTCAAAGAAAAACATAACTTGCAATTTTGTATTAAATAACACCACATCTTTATATTCAAGGTCATATTTCTCAACCAAAAAATCAAAATCCATTTAAATAATAACGTTGATCACACTCATGTGACACCTTCATCCAAATAGCTAATGAATTGGAGAGATTCCATTGCCAATCTATTCAATGTATACATAGGATTGCTAATTATTTTTCTTGATAGATGCTTTTTCACATGTGATAGTTGCTTCCCCACTACATTTTGATATTGCAACATCAAATACCCAATCCATTGAAAGTGTTAAAATACAATACATCGATAACACTAACCTCAATAGGTGATTTATCTTTAAATAAATTTCAATGTCATATGAAACTTGTTATATGCCAGATTTGAACACAACACATTATAAGCCAATGTGTAGATTATAACAATATGTAAAAAAAAATGCATAATCTCTTGGATGAGAAGTTGACATTTTACAAGACTCAGAAAGGGCGAACCTTACAACCTAGTAAAGTACTTCATAAACTTTAACATGCACAAAAATATTATTACATTATTTCTTTATATTCCTTTTCTCATTAGTGGCAGGGACATTGCCACGATAGTGACACTCCTTCAATCAAACATTTCACATCATTATTGAGAAAACAAAAATATAGTGGTTTAAAACATTGTTTTAGACTATGCAACACAAGTTTAATGCTCTATGATCCAGGTAATCTTCCATTACATTCTCTTTTATTCTTTATAAATATTTATGGTCACTTTGAAATATGCAAAATATTTGAAGTGCTCATGTTTTTAAGAAAGATTTAAAAAACAAAATTAATCAAATTTAGTTTGACCTTTCTTGAAAGGTATCCAAATGTTATAAATATCAATTAAGTATGCTTATTTTAACTTAACAAATAGTACAAGGGAGTGGCCCTATTTTTATATGCAATGAATGGTCGTATGTCTATATGGAATCGTCTATAAAAGCATATAGTATCAACACGTATAGATATTTATTAACACAATCATATCAACACCATCCATCTCGACATGGGAACACTTGTTTATTTATATTATAACAATTGTTTTGATATATATATATATTTTTTAATTTGCTCAATTATATTATAGCTTATAATTTTTTTACAAAATAAAAAATTCTCTAAAGTGTATTCCCCATCTTATTAAATGAGATAGATAAAAATTGTTCATTTGCGCCCAATACAAAAAACTTACAGTCCTCCTAAAAAAAGTCATCAGGAAATCCATAGAAATAGATAACAAAAACTACTTCAAGTAGATAGATCTAGACTTGTGCTTACCAAAAGAAATAAAAAGGAGAAAACTAAGCAAATGGAAATCAAAGAAACTGGGATGACTAGAAGAAGCGTGGCCAAATTTAATGGATTCTAAGAAGTCTCCTTGGACCCGCCACTCCATTCGTCCACTTTTGAAAAAGTAGATTACCTTCAATATCCTCCAAAACTTGCTTAGATAAAGAGTCCGCTTCCATGTTGAAATTTCTGTATATGTGTTGAAAAGCAATTTTGTGGAAACTCCCAGTCAACTTTAAAATTCTAGCTTTCCAACCCTCCAATGTGCTCACCTGTAAGCTGCCTTCTTTATTTAGCCATTCAATAACCACTTTAGAGTCACCTAATAAATGAAGATCATAAAGCATTAAATACTTAGCAAGCCATAGAGATGCCCAAGCCCCCACAAGCTCCACTTTTGTATTGGTTCCTTTGCTACAGTTAAGCTTCCATTTATAGACAGTCTCCTTTTGAACTTTAATAATTCCCCCAGTTCCACACATACTCTCATCCATCTTGGATTCTCCATCAAACCATACCAACTTCATATTCAAATTGACAGAGATCAAAATACCCTTTGGTAACTTGTCTTTTGGATTAGAGATCTTGCATAGGGGTTGTGCTAGAATCTTATAAATCACTGTCTTCATTGACGAATTAGTAGCCTCAAGCATAGTTGTATTCCTCTCTTGCTAGATATACCAAATATAATAGGCTGCTAAATACATAGGGATTGATTTGTCTTTTATCCAACTCTTCATACAATACGCAAGAGTATCCCTTGTCCATCTCCTATTTAATATTAGTTCCTCGTAAAAAACATTTCAAACTAAAATAGCAAATGGACAGGTAATAAAAATGTGTTTTATAGATTCGTAATCTGCTTTACACAGTGAACAACATCCAGGGCTTGTCCAACCTCTTTTCTGAAGAATGTCCCATGTTAATATTTTACCTTCCAGGGCTAACCATACAAATAATTTGACATTTAGCTATATTTTCCACTTCCATAACTTTTCTTTCAAGAAATCCACTTTCAAAATTCCTTTTGCTGAGATGAGACTTGAGTAGAGGTTCTTAACCGAGGGTATACCTGAATTCTCACCTCCTAACCATCAGAGAGTATCCTTCTTTCTTGGATTAGTGCACCTGATGCTGATAATGCACTTCTATACTCATTCCATTCTTGTGCTAAGTCCCTCGTCCAATGAAAATCATTATTGTTGAGCCAAGATGAAAGCAAAGTATGATCATCTGAAATATTATTTACTTGTGCAAGTGTGATAATATTCTGGTCCTTTAAGTCCATTAACAAGCTTCTCGAAAGGAAAGAGCAATCCCCCATGCCCAGGATTCTATCCTTTCCCAAGAGTATAGAATGTCCATTTCCGGGAATCCATCTTAATCCATGCAGAATCAGAAATAATACTTTAGAAATTCCTAACAAGATTCTAGACAAACCATTCTTTTTAAAAGACTTACTTCTGAACCAATTAGTGATAGACTTCTGATAAATATATTTATCCAAGATAACTCTGTGCCATATGCCTTCCCCCAAAAGAACTTGCCAACATGTACTAGCTTCCAGGGACTTACTGAAATAAAAAATATTACAAATTCCCCACCCCGTGAAGGAGAAAGGAAGGGATAATCTCTCCCAGTTGCAGAGATGCATCACATGGGAAACACCATTCCTTTTCAAAAGGAAGTTAAACATATGATTTCTAAGGATTTTCAGGAACGATCTCAGAACAATCGCTAGTGACATCCAATAAATGGGTTGGCTAGAGAGCACCGCTTTCAAAAGCGTAAGGTGCCCACCTAAGGAAAATCACCTATAGCACCAATTGTTTATCTTATTTTCCACTTTTTTAATCAACCACTGCCAATCCTCCATGTGCGAAGCTCCATCTTTTAGATAAAAACCAAGATATTTAAAGCCCTTCTCTAACTCAAGAAAATCATAAGGAAAGAGTTCTTTGAATAGAAATAGTTCCTGTTCGGTCAACCATGATTGATGGAATGTTGATTTTGTTACATTTATCAAAAGACCTGAAGTCAAACTAAAAAGTTTGAGAACTTTATCTATTTCCCACCACTCATGAATTGTAGCACCTGTCATTATATTAACATCATCCAAAAAGAGAATGTGAAGGATTTTAATGGATTTTGAAATTTGTATACCTGAAAATTTACCTTCTCTTTGACTATCTTTGAGTAATAAGCTCAGACTTTCCATCACCAAGATAAACAGAAGCAATGATAGGGGGAATCCTTGCCGCAAACCCCTAGAACTTTTGAAGAAATATGTAGCTTCAACATTAATGAAGACAAAATAAGAGGAAGATACCACACAACTCATTATCCAGTTAGTCATTTTACAATCCAATCCAATTTGCAAGAGGAGAATTTGCAAGAGATCCCAATTAACACAATCATAAGCTTTTTGGAGATCCAACTTTAGGATCAAAGACTTGGATTTTTTTTGGTTTATACTATGGATACATTCGTGAACTATACCTATAGCATCCTGAATTTGTCTTCCCTGCAGGCCCAACTATTCTTCCAAAAGAGATCTAGAAAGAAAAGGTTTGATCTGATTTGCCATGAGCTTTTAAATAATCTTATAACTGAGATTACACAATGAGATCGACCGAAAATCTCCAAAATGACAAGGCTTGTTCACTTTTTGGATTAAAGTGAGAAAGGTAGAATTTAAGGTTTGAGGAATAAAACCCAAAAGTCTAGACTCTTCAATCATTTCCAGGAGATCATCTCCCACCAAGTCAAAGAAATGTTTAAATAATTCCACAGTCCAGCCATCAGGGCCTGGACTCTTGTCTACTTTTAGACTAGAAATGATTTTCTTCAGTTCTTCTTTATCCACAGGTTTATAGAGAATCTCTAAATCTGAATCCAAAATCATATTTGGGAAAAGGGTAGCCACTTTAACTTGGTCAGGCTGACTAATAATCACTTGCTTGTTATAAAAATCTTTGAAATAATTAGCAGCTTCTAATTTAATATTTTACTGGCCTCTGTGAACATTACCCTCCGCATCATGTAATTCCCAAATGAGCTTTTGATTTCTCCTATATCTTGCATAGCTATGAAAGAATTTTGTATTTAGGTCCCCACTTTGTATCCAGATGGTGCAGCTACGTTGTCACCATTGTTCCTCAATATCCTTTAATATGGTATTCCTCTCCCTTTCTAAAATTTTTAATGAGAGATCTCTTAGATTCAGACAAAGCCCCTCCGAAATATTTTGTAATCTAAAGGAGATTTCTTGTTCAAGACTAGAAAGTCCGAAATATTTTGTAATCTAAAGGAGATTTCTTGTTCAAGACTAGAAAGACTTGCATTCTTAAGGGTATTATAAGTCTTCAACCAACTTTTTGTACCCTTTTTTAGATCTTTCAACTTCCAAACCAACCTCTTCTGTTTACAAGTTTCCTTAAGATACAAGGGATCAATCCATAGATTATGAACCAGTGTAATAAAATCTTTATCAGTCCGCCAAATTGGATTAAATTTGAAAGGAATTGCTTTGTACACTAGCGTTAACTCCAGTTGTATAAGGATAGGTGCATGATCAGAGATAAAGGGAAAATCAACCCAAGATATAAAAAAACCATTGGATAACACTAAATCTTCAGAGAGAAGAAATCAGTCCAGTCTTTTTGCTATGAAGGCTTCACCCACTCTTCCATTCCTCTACGTGGGAGCTAGCTTCCCCAGATGAATATCCATAAGTTTGTTATTATAGAAGAGATTAGTAAAGAAAATGTGCAATGAACCAAGGTTTGATCAACTACCGCATCTTTCACCTACCTTCAAATCCAAATTCAGATCTCCAGTTAATA
>CBVK0100306424.1:0-14489 GCA_900067695.1 Picea abies | reverse complement strand
AGTTAGGGCTTGTTGGTGCGTTGTTAGAGCTAAACCCTGGGTCTGCCCCTTTGCCAACAGGACATTCCCATAAGAAATGTTGGATTGTGTCCTAGTTTCTTTGGCATAGAGCACAAGTGAAAGGACCATGGAATCCTCTTTTCATCAAATTTTCTCCGATTAATTTTTTTCCATGAGCTACAAACCAGATGAAGATGTTTATTTTGTGCAGGGCATCCAGATTCCAAATATTTTTCCAATTCGTTGAGAAGTGAAGGACCCTGAGTTGGAGAGTAATGTTTTGTAGCCTTCTTTCATTGAGTATCTGACTGCTCCCCATCCTCGATTGTCCTGAAGGTCTCAGTGTAAATGGGATGCTCCTTTAAGAAGAGAGATTAACAATTGGACTTGATTCTGCAAGTGAATGGGGGTGTCGCCTAGGCTCCAAGCCTTCCAGGAGCCATCTTCATTCCAAGAGGAGATATTGAAAAGAGTAATTTTGTGTTCTAAAATCATCCATCTTTTCAAATTGGCAATTTATTAACAATTGGACTTGATTCTGCAAGTGAATGGGGGTGTCGCCTAGGCTCCAAGCCTTCCAGGAGCCATCTTCATTCCAAGAGGAGATATTGAAAAGAGTAATTTTGTGTTCTAAAATCATCCATCTTTTCAAATTGGCAATTTCTTCTGCTCGAGAGATGACGTCAGATCCCAAAATCGTATCTTGCCAGATCCTGATCATTTTTCCATTTCCAGGGATCCATGAGAGATGCTCTTTAAAGAAAGGGATTGAGGCTAGAAAAAGTTTCCAAATTTATGAACCAGGTTGAATTTCTAGAATAGAATCCACACTTCTTTTTCTGGCACCCAACTTGTATTTTTTGGTTATGCTTGATTTCCACCATTCCTTTCAACTTGTATTAGTCTCCAAAGTAGCTTGGCTCNNNNTTTCAACTTGTATTAGTCTCCAAAGTAGCTTGGCTCCCATCGCTGGATTGGCCATTTCAGGATCTCTTATTCCAAGCCCCCCACTGTATTTAGGAGAGGTGACAATATTCCAGTTGACTAAATGAAACTTTTTGGTGTTGGAATTTCCACCTTGCCATAGAAATTTGTGAATAAGTTGAGTCGTGTCTTTCAAGGCTCCCTTGGGCATCAGGAGGGAGGAGAAGAGCATCGATGCCCCAATATTTTTTTGATTGCCCCAATGCTTTCGGTGAAATGTAAACATCGATAATTTAAGTTTGAGAACGCACCTGTGCGTATACACAATGAAGCGCACCGCTTAGAAAAACATCCGTTAAGACCTCTGGCCAACCATATTTTTGTAGTTATAATGAAGTTTCATTATAATATTCGTAAAAACATTTGCTACCAAATATAGATGTTTAAGTGGAGGTGTTTTTGACAATTTTTACCAATTTTGTAACACTAAAAACCTCCACTACAAGGTCTTTTCCTTCTAGTGCATCAAAACCCATCTAAACCACCTCCACCGCGATCATGTTGTCTCTTAGTCTCTACTCAAGGTATAATTGCTTGTTTTTGTGCTTGTTTAGTTTTACTTTAATGTACTTGAGGTCTTGAACCTCTATTGATATGCATGTGGATTGATGTAGACTAATTGTTGATTTTTTTGGAAGTGGTCTGAGGCCTAGTTTCCTCTATTGCATGCCTCAAACAATCATGGTTGTAATATTTTTGGTACGATATTGATATATAAGTATACTACTTTACAAAACACACACACACACACATATAACAAGAAAAGGTTAAAATCCTAAGGAGGTTGGCGTATGCTAACTTGCAGTAGACAAGTGGCAGGCTTCTACGGATTGATCCTTGCAGGATTCATTAGGAAGGCAAAGAATTCATAGAGGGTTAATCAATGGCTTTAAACGAGTGTTATCATTCCCACTTTTTTCTTTCTATATCCTCATAGGAGGTTGAGATGTCGATAGCATAAGGTAAATTTACACCATCAACATAACATAGTGACCATACCAGGGTGAAATTCCCCTACATTTAAAGCACTTGTGTGTTTATATTTTTGTTGCTATATTGTGCTTATTTTTGTTGCATTTTAGTTATTTTATGTTGTCATTGTCTAAATTTTATGTTGATTTCACAACATAAATTTCTTTAGCACGACCAAAATTTAATCTTCATTATTTTAATGAATTTGATATTGCTAACTAGCTACTATTATTTTTTGTTTCTTAGGTTGGTCCACCTAGTAATAGGGTTGACTTTGAAAAAAATCAAGAATATTAGGATGAGATTGGTATGCAAGTTTCCCACCCTTGAAATAAGTGGACTAAGTCAATTTATTATCCTTTTGTCCCTTATGACCTTGTCATATAATCTTTAGCCATACATTCCTATTGATTTTCCAAACCAAACCATTCTTGCCTCTTGCTTGTTCAACCACATCCTTGGTACAACTAAGTCCCTATAATAGTTAGAAAGGTCCTAGGAAGTGATATCTAAGGACATTGACCATCAAGAAAGAAGGGATTGTATTAAAAGATGAACTCACATTCACCCTCTTCACTTGTAATTGCTTATGTTCACAACTTCCTTGCTACTCCCATAGAGTTAAGGGAGAGTCTACTGAATTTGAGTCATTATCTGAAGTTAGGAAGTGGAAGAAGATCCTTCAAAATATTTGAAAGAGGCTTATTTATTCTTTATCCACCTTTAAAACAAATTATCATAGTCCTCAACCTCTTATTTTGATCTAGGTCGATATCAGTGGCCACCCACCTCTTCCACTGACTCAACACGGTTCTCCATCTTAGGAATTTTATCATGACTTTTTAGGATTTTTTGGGTCTTAAGCTTCTGCAGTCGTTTTGAGGACCTAAACGATGTTTTTTGGGAAATTTCAAAACCTGGGATTACTTTTGACACACCTATGTCATTCTACAATATTGTAGTCCTTAGAAGAGCTTTCTGATGAGCTACTATGCACAAAAAATGGAGATTGTATGTGAAATTTGTGCCCCCGAGAGTTTTATGTAGAAACTAACCACCTCGAGCCCAAAAATACCTTTTTGGCTCTTCAACTCCTATAGTTAGGGTTTTGGACCTCTAGGGTTCTTGCTTTATGTTAATTTTTTTCAAATGAGCATAGCCGACATCTCATTCTTCAAAGATAGGCCACCACCATTCTAGCCATATTGTGTTGTACAATATTCTACTATTTTATTCATTAATAGAACTTGGGTTTTCACTATATTAGTATGCTCTCTGATATATTCTTGTGCATGTTTCATTTCATTCCCTATGCAATATGGATCAGTGGTATTAGAGAAATATTCTCCTTGTTTTTTTTCTCAGTGCATGTCCTCGACAAGGTCAGGGTATAGAGAGTTGGTTCTTCAGCTAGTTTCACTAGGAGATGATCTCCCTTGCCAACCCAAGCAGCCTCCCATGACAGGGTAAAATCCAGATGATGAAACAAGATATTCTATCAAGATGATGCTTGAGGAAGTGCTCATGTGATAAAGGAATGAGATGATTGATAACCTTGCCCAGATCCTTCAATGACTACCGACAATGAGAGAGGTACCTTCAATAAGCAGCCATATTGGAGGTGTGACACCCTTCAAGATACAAGTTAACTTTGATATCCCTTTATTTGAATTCTCGATAAATGTAGATGCTTTCAAGAAATGGTTAAATCTATTAGAGGGTTATTACACTACTCAAAAAAATTCTGACATCGAAAATATCACCTTCGCACTCCTTAAAGGCCTTCCCTGTGTCAAAGATTAGTGGGAAAGTTACTAGGAGAGACATAATGAAGATGTTTCTATAGCATTTAGGTAAAGACCCACTTGGGTAGCCTTTGTTGATGTCCTCAACGGGGAAGTCTACCATGTTGGAAGCTATGATGACCAATACATGGGATGGACAATTCTACATAGGAGAGAGACCAAATGGTGTTGGAGTACACCAATATCTTTCATACCTTGTAATCAAAGTTGGGTATCAAAGAATTCGAGCAACACCTAGTTTTGAAGTATTGCAGTGGCCTACATAGGTACATCCAATTAGAGATGGATTTCTTGGACATCTCCTCACCAAGAGCAATTTATTGATATGTTTTCAAAATCAAGCATAAATTTAAGCAGCAGAATAAGCAGGGATTTGGGTATGCAAATCCACCATAATAGAAGTATAGTAAAGGTGAACCCAACTCATGGGACAAGGGACAAAGCAAAGAGATATGACCTCAAGAAAACCAGTCCAAGCTGCAAGCAAATAAGGGTAGTCAAAAGTCAAAGGACACTAGAAAGTGGTGTGAGTTCCACAAAATCCCCGGGCACAACACTAATGAATTCCACTTGATATAGTCATTACATGCCAAGTTTAAATAAAAAGCGTTAGACCTCGACTCAAAATTTGATTCAGAATAGGAAAAGGGAAATAAAATCATCGATGTAGAACCCAATGGTACTATCCCAACCACAAATATCCAACCAAATGAGTCATGGGATCTTGAGGAGGGGGGTCGCCTCTTCCATTCAGAAATTTGGGTGAAGGGGACCCCACCACATTTCATTATTGATAGTGGGATATAGAAGAACATGATATCAACTGAGGTCATCAAGAGATTGAATTTGTCAATAACACCACACCCCCAACCATACACCATTGGTTGGTTGAGCTAGGGATGAGACCTTGATGTCATCTAATAGTGTTGTTTATCCTATGGCATCAAGCCCTTCAAATATTAGGTATTATGTGATGTTTCCCCACTCAAAGTTCATGAATTTCTTTGAGGACAACCCTATATGTGGAAATGTCATGATATTTATGAGTCTTTGTCACGTAGTGTTATTGTTACTTTGGGAGGCCAACCCTCTAGGGTACCAAAGGTAATTCTGACTACTACAATTCCATTGATCTCAAAAAATAGTACCAAAAGGTAATCTCTCAGACTTCCATGTTTGTCCTCTTCATGGTTCGGTCAAAAGGTGAACGACCGCGACCACCACAACTTCAACATTGGATCTCTCTACACAACATCAAGTCAAACATCCCATTGAATTGATACCTAGTGCTCCCTTCCCCAATGGTCCAATATACAGATGTTCACCTCAAGAGAATGAGGAAATAAAGCATCAATTTCATGAGCTCATTTGAAAGGGCCACATTCAACCGAGTTGCTCATCTCGTGTGAGCCCAATTGTGTTAGTGCAAAAGAAAGATGGAGCATAGTGAACCAATATTGACTATATATCCTTGAAGAAAATCATTTTCAAAAACCAATACATGATCCCCTAGATTGACTATCTTCTTGATCAACTTAATGGTGCCAATTTCTTTAGTAATATTGATTTGAATTTAGGTTACCACTAGGTTCAAATAGAATAAAGTGATGTATGGAAGACAACCTTCAAATCTAAAGAAGACCTTTTTTAGTGGTTGGTCATTCCTTTCGGCTTGACTAATGCTCCAACAACATTTATGAGGATGATTGATGATAACTTATTGTCATTCACAATCTCTTTTGTTGGTGTATATTTGGATGACATCCTCGTCTTCAACCAAACCTGGGCATAACATTTGCAACACATTCAACAGAAAGAATTCTAGGATCTAAAACACAACCTTTGCTTTGCACAAGTCCTCATGTTGCCATACCTGCAACATCCATTTGATATTGAGATAGATGCCTCTGACTATTCTATTGGTGCAATCCTCACTTAGTAGGGACATCCAGTGGCCTATCACAACAAGATGTTATCTGATGTTGTTCATATATATCCCACCTATGACAAGGGGATGTACTTGATTGTTTAGGCATGATGACAATGGAAACATTATATTCTAGGAGAGGAAACAATCGTCAACACTGATCACAAGACTCTATACATCATGTAGGCACAAGGAAAGTTGAGGAATGACCGTCATCAAAAGTGGTCCACATACATGCAACAATTCCACTTAAATAGTAAGTACAAGAATGGTAGCACCAATTGTGATGCAGACTACCTTAGTTGACCTCTGGTTGTGGAACTAACCATAGTTATTAACTCCTATGGGCACGAGACCTTTGGTGGACACAATTATACAACAATGACTCTAACTTCTCTGTTATTTATCAAACACTTAGTCCAGGCAAACAAGTCCTAGACTTCCACCTCTAAGATGCACTCTTTTGTTATTTTGAAAAACTTTGTGTTCCTTAAAGCGAGAGTGCAAAGCTAATTTGGGAGGCACATTACATTCCAGTGGCAGGGCACTTTGGTGTGGAGAATACAAAGGCAATATTTCAAAAGTATTTCTACTGACCAAAGATTCGACGGGACATCATCTAGAGTATCAAGCCATGCACTACCATG
Source organism: Picea abies (assembly GCA_900067695.1). Lineage (NCBI taxonomy): Eukaryota > Viridiplantae > Streptophyta > Pinopsida > Pinales > Pinaceae > Picea > Picea abies. The sequence goes on along the minus strand of CBVK0100306424.1, from coordinate 8,154 downwards.
ACTAAAACATCCCTAAAGAATCAAGGGTTGTACACTCCTATCCTTACCCTAGACAAGCCTTAGGAGTTATTCTACATGGATTGCATGCCAGCTTTTCCCTCCAACAAACACACTCATGATTGTGCTTTTGTGGTTTTCGATCGGTTCTCTAAGATGGCCATTTTAACTCCATGTAAAAAGAGTATGATAGTCAAGGCCACTACTAGGATATTCTTTGAGCATGTTTGGGTTCATTTTGGGCTACCACATCCCATTATTTTAGAAAGGGACAACATGTTCCTTGATGCATTCTGGTCCAATCTATGGCCTCTGATGGACACAAAGTTGACCAAATCGACTACCTTTCACACCCAAATAGATGGGCAAATGGAAGTGGTCAACATGATTATTGTGCATATCCTACACAGGTACAACTCCAAGACTCCATGTGCATGGGATGAGATCCCTCCATATGTTCAACATAGCTATAATAGATCCCTCGATAACTCTATTGGCCATGTACCTTTTTAAGTGTTCTTGGGGTTCCAACCATTGGCCCTCATTGATGTATGTTGGATTACTGAGAAGGGGGGTGAATCAGTAATAGAGCAATATAATCATTTTTACCACAGTATGTAAGTGGTATTTATCTTTATGATCAATGTAACATTATCATCCAATAAGCGCAGGGTATATAAACCATAAACAATGAACAATCACACACATACACAATACACCAGTATTTTTACGTGGAAACCCAATGCGGGAGAAAACCACATAATTATTTTAAAACTGCTAAAAATAGTAAATTTCCAAAATTGCCAGAAAACTGTTTTGAGCGAGTTGGAAAAGGTGGGTGGCCACCAATATCCACCTAGATAACTACTTTCCTCATTCGATATTTAAAATCCATTGTTGAATGGTGTTCTTTAGTATTGGGATAGGGATCAAGAACCCGTGAAGACCATTCACATAGGAAAGGACATGTACATAGATATTTTTGGGAGATGGTCAATGTAGATCGATCAAACTAGTATAAATTAAAAACAAGATAGGGAACTCATGGAATCCGTTCATTTCTAACATCAAACAATGCAATAGTTGAAATATGGATGAAAAAAATCTCTTGCTTCTATGGTCCATGTATTAGTAATGAATGGGATGATTGTGAATCGACAGACTGGGTTGATAGATGGGATCATGTATCACTCCCCATTGGTAAATTCATAATTGTGTAATTATCCCAATTGGAGAAGGACAAATAAAATATTTCAATAGATTATGATCACATCTCAGATCTAGTACTGCTAGGTTCAGTGAAACCTTCTATTAAATTTTGAATAACTATAATCAATGTTTTCTTCTTTGGTCATTTAGTGGACTCACCTGTTGGCACTCCAAATTTTGTAGGGAACATATGTGTAGTGGTTTCACCAAGAGGTAATGAATGGGTCATTTATTATTGATTGACACATTTATTACAAGGAAACCAAACTTTCATGCGATCAGTAACAAACTTCGAAGGCATTGAATTTTCAATTGGGTTGATTGTTATTAAAAGAGAATATCTGACATAGGAAAAAAGAACATAGAACAAAGGTGGTTATGTATTTAAATATTATATACCAGGTGAAGCTATATACCACTTTATGAACTTGGTTGTTGGTAGAAACCTCCAACTACAAACAATGCCAAGTAAGAACTCATCAAAGGTACAATACTTCTTGCCTTACTCTAAGTAGAAGAAGTTAATGGAGATCATAAATATTAGAAGTGATCTCGACGGTCTACTTGAATGACCATAGGTATGTAAAATGAATAATTGAGCAAATATTTCATATTAATGAATGATTGAAATATTGGCTTCATGCTATGTTTTTTATGGTATTCTTGTATGCTGTGGTTCTTTTTTGTTGTTAGGGAACTATGTTTAGCCTTCCCTTTCCTTTCCTTGCCTTGTTTTCCTTTCCTTTCCTTGTTTTCCTATCCTTTACTTGCTTTCCTTGCCTTTCCTTTCCTAGCCTTGCCATGCCTTGCCTTTCCATGCATTTCCTTGCCATGCCTTTCCTTTACCTTCCATGCCTTTCCTTGACACGCCTTGCCTTTCCATGACTTTCCTTGTCTTTCCTTGCTATGCCATGGAATGTTATGTCGTTCCATGCTATTCCATGCCTTTCCATGCCATGCCATGCATTACCTTGCCTTGCCATGCCTTTCCTTGTCATACCATGCAATGCCTTTCCATGCTATTTGCATTTGTTGGAGGAATGATATGTTCTTTATATCCATATACTATTTATTGCCAAACCTCAAATCAATGTGCTTGTACATATGTTTTCATCCTTCTGCTCCATAATGCCTAGTTTTGTCCATCAAACCATGGTATTCCATTTTTATACATACTTTTTCTCTCCATGATCTACCTTCTAGTGGTTAAACTAATTTATGAAGGAACCTTCTCTATTACCAATTGTTGGATTACTAAGAGGTGGGTGAATTAGTAATAGGGAAATTGAATCCTTTTCAACCAAAATATACAAGTGATGTTTTATCTTTATGATCAATTTAACAATATAATTCAACAAGTGCAGAATAAATAAGCCAAGAACAAAGAGAAATCATACACATACAAAATACACTAGTATTTTTACGTGGAAACCCAATGCGGGAGAAAACCACATAATTATTTTTCTTATATGTCTTTAAGAATTACAATCATTGGAAGAACCAACTTCCTTTGTTCTCCAGCTAGAACTGGAAGGAGGCTCTAACCCCCTATATTTTCAGGCTACAACCTGAGGGAAGCTCCAACTCCCCAATTCTCTGTCTACAACCAAAAGGAGGCTACAAACCCCTGTGTTCTTTGGCTACAACCGAAAGGTGGCTATAACCATTTATCCTTGCCTCGTCCTTCCACCCTGAAATATAAGTAATATGATGAAACCACTATCACACTGTCGCTATGAGATACACTACTGTAAACCTGTACCAATTTGAGCCAACAACCTGTAACCGACCTGTGCCAATGTCTTGCAACAAACTTGTACCTGTACCAATCAAAACCCAATAGGTACACAACCTATCTATGTTGCAGCACACGTATGTATGCGCTTTGTTTGTACTATAGCTCGTGTATGTACAAAACATGTCTATACTACAGCCTGCATACGCCTTCAGAAAGCTAAGGTTTTTTACTTTTACTGAAACTCAAACACTCGGTTGCCTCTTGTCAACTCAACCTACAACCTGTCATTGTGTCCAACCTGTAGTTGTGCCCTATGCATACATCCTCATACCTATCCCTTAAGTGTATTTATATATCTCAAGTAATGTGCCATACAAGTATTATCATGAACAAGTATAATAACCCTCACATGAACTAGACACCAAACCCTTACTGATATGCATCATGTCAATACATCAACCACTTCACAAATACAGGCTCTCAACCATGTACCACAAAAACTCTTAACCATGTGCCAATAAATACAAGATGTGTCTCAACACTAACAAGATGTATCAATGATAAATATAGATTATACCAGCATTGTATTTCTGTAGATATGACTTATACAAAAAGTCTCATGCAACCAATAATCTCTCTAGGGAAAATCCTCAAACCCCCATAACCATTTCTCATGTAGACAACAAAATCCAACCACTCATAGAAATTAGACATACCTTTTGAACCAATAGATAGATCTGATGTACCTGATCACTGTAGACCTTCATGGGAGCCTGCTTTCAGACTCTAGAGATATGGCATCTTCATCTTCTAAAGTTTTTATGGATTTATCCTCATGTACGCACCGTATTATACTGTTATCCCGCGTATGTACACACCCTATTATACTTTTAGCCCATGTACATCTCAAAAACTAAGGTTTTTCAGTATTTCTGAAACTTTGAAACTTTCGTCGTCAACCCTTTGTGCAACCTCAGACTTTCATAACTTCAGATGTATCAATGAGTACCTGCAATAAACCTTACACAATAATAGATATTCAATTTGCTCAAATGGTGCTAATAGGAGAGCCTTGCTCCCTTATTTATACTTCCATGTAGCTTCCTCAAGAGGTTACCTTCTAACAAACTTAACCCAAATTCCTTCTTTTAGGGCTAACCCACTTCTAACCACTTGTCCACTTCTAACCCACTTTGCTACAAATTGTAAATTCTCCACTTCCAATTGCAACAAATTTATTTTTAATTATTTTCTTATTTGCAACAAATTAACCCATGATTAAATCCTAGTTTCACTCACTTGACTAGTCAACTTCTTCCAGGGGCTTCTAGAATAATTTTGACTTCTTTGACTTCTAGATAACTCATGAGGGTTCTCCAACTTCATTCTTTGACTTCTAGATAACTCATGAGGGTTCTCCAACTTCACAAGGCCATAACTCTCTAACCGTGAGGAGTTATGTGGCATTCCACATATCATCAGAAATGTCATGATATGTACTATCCATATAGAATAGTTTTACTTGCAAATATACTAACATTCATACCATTATACATCAAACAAGCATAGATCCCTTAACCATACTGTTGGGCTACCAGAATTTGCTATCGGACTTGCTTCAAGGGTTGACATCAATGACAACCAACCCAATTAATCAACAATGTAGCTATTCCCATTTCAACTTCACTGACAGAGTCCTCCCACACTCAGACTGAGGCAATCAAAGGAACCAAATTTATTGAATGAATCTAACATCTCCAACAACAATTTCATGATACCTTGCAAAAGGGAAACATCAAGTACAAGCAGTGACATGACCAACATTAGGTTCCACACAAGTTTCAGGTTTGTGACAAAGTATGGTTTATTTTACCTCACGACCCCCCGCAGTAAGATAAAACCACTCTGATATGGGCCTTACACAATCACAAATGTTGTGTGTGAAAATTCTTTTGAATTGGGTATTCCTCCTTTTCTTTGTTTGCACCCAATATTTAATGTGGAGTTGATTTGACCATATTTCCCACCTTTGTTGGATGCCTCGAAGGTGGCTGAGAAATTGGCCCTTGTAAAATCAATATTGACTTCCTTGAGATGGCTATAGCGGATTGGATCATGGACACCAAGACAAACGACACTTTCCAACAGAACATACCACTCTATCGGGTTAATAAAGCAGGACAACTTCTTCAATAAGGCAAATGGCTCACTAAGATTTAGATTCAACAAAAGCTACCCCATCTATTGCAGGAACTTAACACAATGGAGACCATGTCACCTTTATTAAATGAGGCCCACTAGGTGGTTGGGACTCATTAGTGATGGGATCACAAGTGGTTAGGGTTTTGCTAGTAATAATTTATTTATAGAGGTAAAAAGTTGTATCATTGTACTGGAGCTCTACTAATTTGGAGGTTCAAAGAGGCCCATGAACATTGCTCTCTTTCTAGATTATCAATACATGGGTTATTATTTTGCATGCTCAATATCCTTGTTGCTCTTATTTTGTAGTTCATATTTCTTCTAATATTTCTCATAATTGATTGTTTCTACTAATTAAGTACACTATAATTGGTATTAGAGCTCTTTATTGTGCAAACACATGACTAAATTTTAGAGAACATTTTAAAGGTTGGATATGTCTCCTAATCTCTTTAAACACAATGACGTGTCATTAAGTAGGTAAAGTTGTGGTTGGGAAGCATACATGGAGGCAATACAAGTGGAGTCACCTCATTGGATACCCTTGTACACCTATGTTAATACACAGTGAATAGTATCACTTTAGAAGAATCTATATATGGATTTGATCTTCCATGTGCCTTTGGGTATACATGAAGCCCTCTGGGTGCACCTAAAACCGTCCTTACATAAATCAATCGACCATTTTGTTGCTATAGTACATCGATAACAACACTAAGGGAGATCACTCTAGCATACCAGGGAATCAACTAGTACAGATAAGGTTATAATAAGCTTTGTTATCGCACTATTTGCACTTGTTCTAGACCCAAGAGATCCTTGCCACCTTAGCAAGAGATCCCCACATTTTAGTGATGGAGAGAGATCCACCACAAGGGAGGCGCCCTGGTAACCTCAAGGGATCAAAGTAGCAGATAATGTAGCTAAGCCTACCACCCCCTCTCTTGGTTACCTAATTAAAGGTCTATGTATGTGAAATTGAGGGGATGGGAAGTATTCAGGTACCTTCCTAGAACAAGAACATTTACAGTATATATATATATATATGGTGATTTTTGTTAGCACTAAGAGTCACCCTCAAACTGTGAGAGGATAATCCCAGTACCCATCAGAATGTTTGGTGGATGTTGGTTTTATGAGGGGAGGTCAAATGGACAAAACTCAGTACAAGAATGACTTAATCACAGAAACTAGATAAGCAATGCATAGGGAAGTGAGGGCCTCATTAACTTCAGTCACTGATTTGAGTTTAAGGGTGGGAAGAAGGAAGACTTAGTGAGTAAGGTGGACAAGTCTGCCATGGGCATCCGACATTCAAGCAGCTTGGTGAAGAAAAACTCAGGCTTAAGAGCACTCTTGAAATCAAGTTTCAGACACTGAAATATGTCATAGCAACACAATAATCAAATCTACATTACCATGCAACTACGACAACTCGATTGGATCCTCCATGCCCGAGCCTTTCAATGTAAGGGGAAATAAGATAACAAAGAAGCTGACTAAAACTTGTCACAACAATACTGTAATCAAAACTACATTACAATAGAACTGTAATCCTCGACTGGATCCTCCATGCTCGAGTGTTTTAGCATAGTTTGAACAAAGAGATGAAATAAGTTCACTTCTATTAATGCGAAAGTCTCAAATTTGATACATAACCAGAGAACAATTATGGAAACAAAATATTACAAAATAGAGAGCTTTGCTCAACCAGTTGACGACCTTAAAAAAATATTGAACTGATCTACTTATACTCAGATCAGTCCACAACTACCAGGAGTGTGATCTGGCCATTGCATTCAAATCCTTTCATTTGCGCCTTCTTCTGTCGTGTATCCTCCTGTCAGATGCAAACTCAGCTCAGCATGAGCCTGCAGGAAAAACTGTCCATGGGGGTACCTTAGGTTGACAGTTCTGTCTCCATGGCCAAACCCTCCATGCTTTCTAATTATTGGGTGAGTCAAGGTTTCAACCACTAGTCCTCTCTTTTATTAATTGAACCCTCGGAATCAGGGCAAGGCTTAATGCCTAGGGGGTGGCCACGTGCTGCTCTTGGATGGGACGTCTTATAAGCATGTGAATGTGATGTCGTTGAAAGCAATTTGAACTCACACCACTTCTGAGCCCACAATCCACCACCTTTTGCCACATATTTCTTTTGATTTACCTCGGTTTCAATTGCAAGACCGCTCAAGAATTTTATCGTTTGAGCATGTTGCATCCCCTCAATGAAACGTGGTCGTTGATTTGGTCGCGATCTGCGATATGGGCACTCCTACTGAATCTAGCGCCACCGCTAAGGTTTATCTGCTCGCCAACTCTAGGATCCTCTTAACCCCGCTTAGAGATGGTGCTAATTTTGGCGTTGAACAAGAACACCTCCCGGAGAATGATCTCCCATAGAGGCTTGACGTCACTATACTGACGTGTCGCGGATGAAGGGGTGACATGTGTCACTCAAAAATAGGCTGAAGACACATCCGAACATGCTTGAAATGAGTGCCATGTGTTAGCACTAGATGGATGCCACATGTCATGACTGATAAGGGTGCCACATGTCTGCATTGATGGGTGCCACGTACCTTGGACTTCAGAGCTCGAGAGGGGTCTGCATGTAGAGCTAGCATAAATATGGGCCCGGAGTGATGTGGTGGCCTGTAATGAATGATGAAGCTTTGAAGTGAATGATGACTGTTGATTCATATGGACATGCAACAACGATCGGTGGACTTTGGGTGAAAGCACTCCGGAAGAAATCAGGAGTGCAGATGTTGAAAATCCCAAAGCCCGAATTTCCGAAATAAATGATGACCATTAGATCTGGAAGGACGCATGGCAGAGATCTACAACTTCGGACAAAAGTAGTTTGGAGGAAAGTGAGAAGGGAAGCTTTGAAACTACCGAAGCCTGAACTCCCGAAGTGAATCATGATTGTCTGATCTGAAAGGATGCGTGGCACTTTGATCTGGATTATTTTCAGCACGAAATGAGATCGGAGATATAATAAA
>CBVK0100306423.1:0-14489 GCA_900067695.1 Picea abies | reverse complement strand
GATTGATCAAACTATTTTCAAACTATCTTCTTTGGAACATCCACTAACTCTTGCTAACCTTAGATTAGCCTAATTCACTAAACAACTTGTTGTTGTTGCAAAAGATTGCTACAACCATCTAACAATAGCAAACTGACCTCAAAAGTGACATGTATTTCTACATAGACATTGCTAAATCTACCTGTGACTATCTAATATCAATTTGCCTTGTTAAAGCTACTATTTCTAGTCTTTTTTCAAGCATAATTATTGTGGTTGTTACAAATTTATCATTGTTGTACTACTGCAATTTTATATCAGCTAGTATATTTTTTAAGATTTCATTGTCTTATGAAGCATTAATATCATTTTGGTACTTGGAAAGTGTCCTTTTTTCTGTTTTGTTGTCTTGTTCTGGGCAGGTACACAATATTATTCATTTGTTTGATCTCTATAAGACATAAAAGAACCCTTTTAAATTGAGTGACCTGAGAGAGGGGGGGACTTTCTTATACTTTGGCCTTACCCTTCTCAAAACCTCAGGTCACTGGGGACATCTCACCTGGGGTACATTGATATACTCCTGAATAGAAAGGATTTTTTTATTAAGGTGACAGTGATAGGTCACTCCCTATTACACCAATCTTGCTTTCACTTGCCTTGGATTTTGGGCAAGTACAGATTGTGCGATAACAACCCCAACATTATTTATCACTTTCCAGGCATTATTCTCATATTTCCCAAATCTTACATCATTTTATTTTCATGTTATTTCCCCCATGTTTATGTAATTTTAAATTATTGATTAAAATAAGCTTCTAAAGAGGGTCTATTTATGATTGATTCATGATGGAAGACTTATATATGACATTGATTCTATTCTTTTGGTCAAAGGATGTTATATGGGAAGCTTGTCATTTGATTTTGATGATGTAAACTAATAACATAATATAGTTTGAAAAGCCACTTTGGACAAAAGAAATAATCCGGGCACTCATGAATGTTTTGGAAGATTATTTATGAACTTTCTAAAAGGAACTTTACACATATTATTAGATTTACAATGGAGGATTATACAGGGTTATGAACATAAATGATTGATTGTTTGTAAACAATGAACATGAAATTTTCATGCATTCGTGTCATCTCATATCATTTTTTGCTAATTACAATTCACTTTTTCAATGTTTATTTGTCATTTATTTATTCATTTTTCACTCATTTCCCTTGTTCAAAGAGATAATTAACTATATATGTGAAGAAGTGTACAATTCAAATTTTTGCAAAGAAGTGTACAATTCAAATTTTTTAAAGCAAAATAGTAAGAGGGCTTTCTGTCAGATGTGGTTTTTCTTCCCTATTTCTCTTCTTTACCCACTCATTTTTCCCTTGCATGTTTGAATTACTTTGTCTTTTTTCAGACCCGTAGCTAAGTCATCTCTAGCAAAATTGTATTAGATGTTTGATATATTATGTCTTCTAGTTTTACTACTTAGAATGATGATGCATATAGACGAGATTTTTTCAATTGGGGAAGTAACCATAGTGGAAACAAAGGTAACAGGGGCCAAAGAGGAAGAGTACCTAATGTGTTTGGGCAAAATGGAAGAAACACGAAGATGAGATTCTCAATACATTTTGATGTTAATTATAAAGTGTTCGATCAACTAGTGCAAACCAACTACCTAAATATTGCCATACATTTTGCATTCCCACCTCCTCAAGCTCTTCCTAATCCTCCCCTACAACCACATCTCAGTATTGTTAACTTCCATGAACCTCTTGTGCATCCAACCAATGATGGTTGGGAAAATATTCCCGCAAATCTTCCTTCTAGCATAGCTCGTTGGCCTAATAACCCTTTTCCACCTCCTCCTCCTCTGAATTCAATGCCTGATGTTGCATCTGTTGCTTCTATTTCCCATCTAGTTCAAGTCCCTAGAAACTACAAAGTGATATCCATTGAACCCCAAATTGACAAAGGAAAATAACTTGTCAATTCACCAAGCTCTGAGTCATCTAAATCCTCTTCCATACAGTCAAAACAACCTTCAACCCAAGCATAAAGTAATGAGAGAAAAAATACTTTCAATGATATTCACCCTAAGATGGAGAAATTGGAAGAAACTAAGTCTGTTGATAAATACTTACTTAAGCACATGGCTACTCGCTTGGAAGGAAGTAATTAAAGAGAGGCATTATCTAACAAAATGTATTATTTCTAATTTATTTGTATGATGACATCACAGGGTCTTCACTCAATGAACCTATGACATAGCACCTGTGTTCATGGGATATTAAAGAATACCCCTAATTTCACTAGATATTGATAAATACCTCGAGAAATCCCTTTGTTGAACCCCCCTCCCATTACATCTTTCCAAAAAAAGAAACCCATGTTTTTATTAGATACCCCTTTTATACCCCCCGATACCCATAAACCCCTCGATACCCACAACCACCCCCCCTCCCCGCCCTAATACCTACAATATATTGACTATATTTTTCACAATTAAAAAACCCCCTTTATGAATGAATGTGATAAGATAATGGTCAACAAGGTGAAGCCCCCGTGGATGACATTTCCACTTTGACACTCAATGCATATTTTGGACAACAAACACATCATATTATTTTTTTTAAGAACTTTTAATTTCATGCCATTTCATATTTTTGGGAGGTACAAGTGTTTGTTGATATGGCATGTTTATATTGGTTACTTTTTGGTATATTTTTTGATGTTGATATATACAAGATATTTAATTATATTTTGGAATTACAAGGGAAATAAAGGAACAAAGATTAAGTGGGACCCCACCTATTATTTATTATTTATTACCCTTGTTATAAATTTAAATTGTCCTCCCCTAACAAAAGTTATTTAACTTTATAACAAAAGGGTTATTGTGAAGGTGGCGAAGAAAGGACTAAGAAGTATTGATTATTGACATGCTCCAAGGTCATTCATTCTTTTTGAAAGTTTGTTTATTTTTAGTGGGAAAATATGAATTTATTTCAGTATTGATTAATGCTAGTTTTGCATAATCAATGCAATGATGTAATTGTAGCTTGGACTGATCCAGTTCAATTTTAAGTTCTAGTATTCTTTTTTTTGGACATCAGTAGTCTATGTATGAGTCAAATAACATCTTAGACTTCTAAGTGTAATTCTTATCCAAACCTCCGCAAGAGTTTGAAAAGATAAACTCAGTTGTAACTTAGATTGAGATTAATAAAGTCATTTGTTTATTTCTTCTCATTTATGAGACTTGTTGTATGTTAGTTTTTAGATTCATGCTATCTTGCATATACTTATTTAGATATTTTAAAAATTTATTTGCAAGTACACTTTCAATTTTTTTTATTTATTTCACAAAAAAGATACAAAGTTTGAATATTTTTAAAATAACATCAGATCCAAGAATCTATTTCTTATGGTATGATTGATATTTTTGGAAAGACTATAAGCCCGAGGTTATAATCCCATCTATCTCACCTAGCCTGATGAGATTCGAAAATGCTTGAGTGAGGATTTTTCCATTCCTCCCATCAACATGATGCACTAAGAATGGTGTAGTTGTCAAATACAATGACACACACATGTTGTGATTTCTAGATCACCTCATCACACTATGAAAGTGAGGAACCTACCCTTGATAGTTTGGTGCACTAGCGATGTTTGGGAGTACTATTGTCGATGCTTTGAGTAATCTAGAAATGCACTGATATTCACAATAAAATGAAAATACATTGAAATAACAAATTGTGATGTGTATAACTTTCATGCATACACTAGTCCATCTAGTCACTGACATCGATGCACATGGAAGAACTAGAAGTAGAAAACAAAGGTGTATATGTATATGGCTCCCCATATGTACACGTGAGTCTGTGTGTGTACTCGTGACGTGTTTGTGTACATAAGCACATTGGTCCATGCATTAATTGATGGTGTATTGGTGTGTTGAATTGTTTTAGGTACACCCAAAATAAAACTTCCGCTCACTTACCTCCATTAGAAACTTCTACTAAAAGCAGAAGAGGGTGAAGTGCCTCCATACAAACCTTTGCAACATTTACTTTTCCTTGTAGTGTTTTATTTCAAACAAATCTACACATGCCAAACATGAATAAATTCATCTCCATTGTAAAGAGCATAGTATTAAATTTCAAGAATGGAAAGCAAAGATTACAACACTTATCTTAAATTTACAAAAGATGGTCCAGGAAACTGGTTACATACAAACAATCCACCACCTAAATGTAGGCATCCAATCTAGATGCCTACAAGTTTACAGCTTGCTCAATTCATTACATTGCTCATGACTTTTCCAATCTACTAACTACATAGCATTATAGGTATCTCATACAACCATCAATCAACCATGGCTCTCCTCCAATTCCACATACAACAAAAGGAAATGTATTTTCTTTCTCTTCTCATGTAACATACATACCCAACAACCTCTGCCCTCTATCGAGGCTACGGGGTACTCCATAGCCATTCCAAATTCACATTGAATTTTTTTTATGATATTAAATCATTAACAAATGTAATTAACCATAAGACCATAATTTATAATGCAAGTTAATACATGCAATCAAAACTCAACAAATTAGAAACTAAATTAATCCATGACATTAACCACAATAAACCAACATATTCATTAACAAATTGAGAACCACTTATCTTATGGAATCTTTCACCGAGTAGCTATATAAGAAGGATGTTCCACCCAACCATACCCTCTCTATTGCACTTAATTTCTTTGCAACAGAGGCCACCCCCCAGCCGAGGCTATGAATCCACAAGGATGGATTTACCTATGGCTGGCCCTAGTTCTCTTCATATATCCCAATTCCCAAAATTCATAGTCCGTTAGCCCCTACAACTATCCCAAACCACCATCCCTATTTTCCCTTAGGCTGCACAACCCAAGGAATGGGATTCTCTTCTCTTCCATGTAGTCCCTCAAGCTACCCCACTTCCCTCTAGGGCTCTACCATAGTCTATCCAAGAAATATCATTATTGGGATTCCGAGGATTATCAGTTGTAATTAACTTTCCTCGATAATAACAATTTCCCTTACGCATAATCATAATTCCCTTACAGTTTTATGGCAACCATTTTCCATAATTTTATTATAGTCGTAATATGGTAGCTTAAGCCTAGAGAGANAGCTCAATTTCCCTTACGCATAATCATAATTCCCTTACAGTTTTATGGCAACCATTTTCCATAATTTTATTATAGTCGTAATATGGTAGCTTAAGCCTAGAGAGAAAAACCCCAAGAAGAATGAACATGAATCATCCCTTGCATGCCCAAAAATCATGGAATATATTCGCATGCATGGGAGAGAGCACGTGCCTTCATGATAAGTACACATATCTCTCTTTGACCACTAATTCCAAGGTTAAAATGACTTGGGATAATCACAAATAAAAGGTTTAATAAAGCTAAGGTTAAAGAACTTAGTGTGATAATAAAACAACATTATTTTTTCCTTGGCCCCTAAGCCCCCTTTCTTCCCTTCTTGTGGAGTCATAGCTCGCCATTCTTTTGTTCTTTTCCTTCTATAGCCTTTGATGTGTGTGTGTGTGTAATTATCATTCAATGTACCATTTTACATATTACATCATTTGAATTTTAGCTATTCATCATCTACACATATAAATTATTGGTTTGGGGATTAAAATTGGGGTATGACAACTCACGTAAAGAATCTCCTTCCCCTCAAATGCTTTCCAATTCACACATAAAGAATCCAACTTTTTGTTGTCTTATGGGAATACATTGGTAGATTAATACTATAGCTCCAAAACAATGAATGAACAACAATATCAAGGGAGGGTAATGGTTTCCTAATCTTCCCAACCTCTGTGCTCACTACAACCATATATCTATCTTCCAAGGTCTTCCAATTACTCATTATGGCACTAGTTTTTTGGTCATTTGGAATACTCAATAATTGTGGTGAATAGTGCAAGCGATTTGGAGAGTGTGTTAATGAGAATGAATAATTCCCATGGGGTGAGAGAGTGAAATGAAGAATTCCACACTTTTTGAATGTTATTTTACTTATGAGTACTTTTCTCATTCTTCTTATTGATGTGAATAGACTTTTCCTCACCCACCTCTTCATGCATTCATGATTTGGCTTTCTAAGTTAAAGGTGGTGGATGAGCTTCATTTAATGCACATGTGGGAAAGATGTGAGATCTTACTCTAACACTTGGCAATAGAGGATTTATTTTCCATGGGTCCTGACCTTTTATCTTCCCCTATTGTGGACTCAGGGCCCCTTTGTGCTCCTCATAACCATATTGGACCATTATATATTATATTATATTCCAACATCGCATTTTTTACATAGCATAGCGATGCATAATGGTAACTCCATCTCATGGTTCTGTAGACAACATATTTACAACCCATATGTGCCTAGCCATTCACTAGTCGGGCTTTGGCCTTGAGCTTCACACTAGGATTCCATACAAGACATATTTATAAGATCATTTATGTAAGCTCACATGTCTCAACACTTGTTGTCTACAATTTATACATTCTTTGATCCAAGATCTTCCAAGGTCAAAATTGGGGTATTACAAACTAATTGACCTAAAACTTATTCATGACCCGAGAATTTAAGTGAATGAGAAGGCCTTGTACACTTGTTGCACCACTTATATATCCTTAGATGCGTAATGATGTACTTGTTGGGTTGTGGACACTTATTAATATGTGAATACTTAAGGATTCATAATATTGATGAGGTGCTTGAAATTTTCTAAAATTAGGATGTGTCATTTGTGTTACTAGAGTGACTCTTGGTATGCTTGTTTCATCCCTTGCCATGTCACCATAGAGCCTTAAAAATATTCATGTAACATTTGTACCTGTGCACATTGGAGAGGAGACAAAATGCTTATGTGCACGAGTGGATAAACACTTGGAAAACATGCTCAATAGAGAAGACACTTGGGAGAACTTTCATCGAGATATAAGAACAAGACCGATAAGTACATATGGGGAGATGTATCAATATGTTGGCAAAAAGAGTTTAGGGGATAATAATAATGTTGCAAATACTTTATCCAAATATTTTTTCTGGAAGGGTGGTGATGTAGAGGGTGATCGAGCCCCTTTGCAAATTAGAATTACACAACAAGTTCCCCAAGTAATATTTGTTATAGGTAGACTAAGAAGTGTGGTTAAGTCTTCCTCTCAACATGCTGTTCATTAACAATAGTGACAAACTGCAATCATGGTAAACATGGAAAGAAACATACATATCTCAGTACATGAACTCTACTCGTGTGTAAGCATTCTCTCGCAACTAAACACTCAATAAGTAGACATAATCTCACTTGGTCTCTCATGCATCAAAATTTCCCATACTCATATCAATGCCCATATCCAAAGACATGTTAACCAATATTGAGACTGGAAACATATTATTCATGTCATTGTAAAACATCACGCAATACAATTTGGGTGCAAAACTCTCTCTCTCTTTATAGAGGCTCTCCTCCTCTATCGTTATCCCTACATTATGTCTCTAACTTTACTCTTGTGTCAATACCCTACTAGGTCAATGGCCATGGCAAGGCATGGCCTTCAACTTTACAATATTATGTATATATTGCTCCAACCTCTTGCACCCATCTCCTTGTGACAACCTCAATTTATTAATGAGCTTTCTCATTGCAATTGCTTCATGCTCCCACTCTTGGTTTCCTCTCATAATTGAATTACCTCAACCATCAACCTTCTCTCGTCAAGTATTCAGGTCCCAATGTGATGCTTTTGCATCAAACTTCCCATGTAATTAAAAATCATTTCATGTGCTTATGAGTTATATTCACACCTTCAATCAACATCACAACTCTTTGCTTTTGCTACACCTTCTCTCTTCATTTAATTATTGTTATCTTCATCTCAACATCCTATCACATTCATTGTTGAATATTTACTTGCAACAAAACAACAACACAATTATCATGGAAATACAAGAATTTTATTTACAACTTGATTTATGTTGCAATTCATCTTTTGATATTGTTGTCATCTCTATCTCTCTTTCTTCATTAGCGCAAGCAATGCTCATGTGATCCTCATCCATGCATCAGTTGCATGACTCAAATTGAGTCATGTCCCAACAAAGATATTCCACTAGCATTTTTATGAAGTCTAGAAAGTGCCTTCAGTGTAGCCAACCACTCTTGCTTGAACCAAACAACATAGAGTCACTTGCTCAACATGTTACACTTCTCTCGACTCAATCATTCCCAACCACATGTAGACTACCTCAATCGGTGATTATGTTGGCATCTTTACATCTTCAAAAAACAAAATTCTCATAGATCCACATACATTCATAGCGGTCTTCCTTTTTCTGCATATTATCTACACATGGTCTGCAACACATTCTCTTGAAAAATGATTCATCTTCATTAGCAAATTTAAGACATGTTCCTTCCTTCTTTAGTCAATGTCTTATTTGTCTTCAATAGCTTCTTTGCAACATTTCATGCTTTCCCAAGATTTTTTGTCTCCGCCTCCACAACTCTCATCTACACCTCCCAACATCATTGCCAACTTTCATACCACTCAATGCATAGGGGAATTGATCCCCCCTACAAATCATAATTACAATATAGTCTCCCCAATTCATCTCTATTATAGGTAGACCATTCACACAAGAAACATGGCTAACTATTCCTCTCTACATCATATTCATTCACAATAGGTAAACAAGGAAAAAATTGTACATAACTTAGTACATGAACTCTACTCATTTGTATACATTTTGTTGCAATCAAACATTCAATGTATAGACATCATCTTACCTGATCTCTCACACATAAGAATTTCTCATACTCATATCAATGCACATATCCAAAGACATGTTGACCAATACAAAAATGGGCATTTACATAGTTATATCCGGAAACCTACTATTCATGTTATTGTACAACATTACACGTACAATTTAGGTGCAAAAGATCTCTCTCTCTCTCTCTTTATAGAGGTTCTCCTACTATATTGTCATCCCCACGTTCTATCTCTATCTCTACTCTCAAATTGTCTCAATACCTTGCTAGGCCAATGGCCATGGTAGGTCGTGGCCTTTAGCTTTACAATATTATACAAATACTATTCCAACCTCCCATGCCCATCTCCTTATGACAACCTCCATTTTATTTGCGATCTTTCTTTTTATAAGTGCTTCATGCTTTGACTCTTGGTTACCTCTCATACTTGAATTAACTCAACCGTTAACCTTCTCTCATCATTTGACTTTCCACCCATCCATGCATTCATTCTATCCTGATCACGTATGCATGTATTGATGTAATGTTCCCACATGAAGTGGCATGGGATTATACCATGGATTGTCTAGGTGAGTGTTAGACCTTGTGAGGTGTAAGATAATTTCAACATCCTTGCATGAGGGGTGCCTTGGAACTCAAGAGAAAGTTGGTTGGGAGGAAAGTGATTGTGTTGTATGAACTCTCCCATGGATGGAGTTGGTTCAAGGGAGTGTAATTACAGGCATATAATGCTTAAACCACATAATATGGTTACAACGGTCCATGATTTGTTTTCGTCACACATTTGTGTAAATGAATATGGTTAATTGGTTGTCAAGTGTTGGATACATGCTAGTCAGGTAGATGTTACGTAGGATTAGTAGTTAAATTGTTGAAAATAAAAATAGCAGAGTTAGTGCTCTGTGTTTTACGACAATGGAACTCGGGGTGCTAAGAGATGAGAAATGCAACGATGCATTCACACACATAAGTGATGTACCCACTCACACATGAATTGCACACCCAATACAAGTTATGCACCTAACTTGTGCATCTAACCCATACACCTAACATATGATTCTAACCCATGCACCCAACCCATGAACATAAATAACATATCTAACCCATGTAGCTAGCCAATGCACTTAATTCTACACATACATAAGCAACACAAATAAATGATGTACTCATGCACATAATTGTTGCAACTAACATTGGCGATGCACCTAACCTATCCACCTACCCACACACCTAGCCCACCCATCCACCCATGCACATAAGCAACACACTTAGCCTAAGCAATGCAACTAGCCTCTTGATTTACCCAAACATCCAACCCATGCACCTAACCCACATAGCTAATGAATGCACCCAAGCCACATACATCATAAATACTAATAAGTGATGAACACATACACACAAGCACTACACCTAACCCACCAATGAATATAAGAATCACACTTAGCCTATTCATTTACACAAACATCCAATTCATGCACCTAACCCACACATGTACCCATGCACCTAACACATATGTATTAGTAAATAGTCGCTAAATGTTTTTAGTAAATAGTCGCTAAATGTATAAACTATTTTTATTTGTTTCTTAAATGTTGTATTTCAGAGAGTAACTTGAGTAGTGATGCACCTAACCACACACCCATGCACATAAGAAACATGTCTAACATAAGTTATGCACCTATGTTCCATCCATATAACCCATGCAACTAACTCACACACATAACCCACTTAGCTAACTAGTGCACCTAACACACATACATAAGTGATACACATAAGCAACACATTCACACATATACTTGACACACCTAACATAAGTGATGTGCCTAATCTATGTACCTACTTACACACTTAATCGATACACGCACACACATAATCGACTCACCTAATCGATACACCCACACACATAATCAACTCACCTAATCGATACACCCACACACATAATCGACTCACCTAATCCTACCCACATACCTAACTCATATAACCACACACATAAGTGATGCACCTAATACAAGCAATGCAACTAACCTATGCACCTATTGATGCATTTAACCTGTGCACTTAACCCCACATAGCTAATCCACACACCTTATCCATGCACTTAACCCACATACACAAGAAACTCACATAAGTGATGCACTTGGTCACACACCCATGCACACAAGCAACACACCTACATAAGTGATGCACCTACTTACACATCTAACCCATGCACCTAGCCAATGTACATAAGCAATGCACCTAACATATGCATTGCTTACACACTTGCCCACACATCCATGCACATAAGTGACACACCCAACCCACAATCCATGTACATAAGTGACATACTTAACATAAGAAATGCAGTTGACCTACACCTACCCGCATACACATGTAATGTGGTAAAAATGTGTTAACATGCACTAAAGTGGACATGCAACTAGGTCAACACGTTGGAGCCATAATTTTTTTACAGTAGCCCATAATTGCAACTTCAAATATGCGTTAGAAAGCTTGGAACAAGATCTACAACGTGGAGGGAAAACATATGCCCTCGTGGTTAAAAAAATGATGCAAAAAAAACCACGTTCAAGGCAAAAAAGGATACAAAAAAGGAAATTGAGATGAAAAGAGGATTAAAAAGGACAAATAAAACTCAAAAAGGACACAAACATGAGGCAAAAGGATGAAAAATGACCAAAAACAGATGCAAATGAGATGCTAAATAAATGGAAAATGTGAGCATGAAGATGCAAAATGGATGCACATGGATGCCAAAGGATTGTTGTTCATCCCATTTTCCAATCTGTGTGAAAGATGACAAAGATAAATATGATACATAGTTGTGTTTTAGCAGGGATTACATCTCCTTTTTATCAATCAAAGATTATTTTATCATGGTGTATTCTCTCCCTATTTGCCTCTTCTAATTTGTTGTGTCGACGTGTCAAGATTTCAAGTTCTTGTAGTATGTCTTCCAACACCTACTCGTGATCATATTCATTCTCCTCCATAGTTATACCTAAACCCACCAATCCATTGTGAATCTCCAAGTTCATTTCACATGTTAAAGTGAAGATATTTCACATGAGGTACAAGTGGTTAGGATCCCAAAGCTCCATTCATGTACCTACCTTCGTTGTTGCTCTCCTTGCTTCTGACAATTGTTGATAAGAGTAATTATCATCCATTTCAACTACCATGATTTATACGAGGCCTTGTTCCTTGTGACCCCTAAGATGGGTAGTTTCATGACATTACCCCCTCTCTAATATTTCCTTGGCCTCCTCTACTTGACAAAGTGCTTTCTCCTTCTTATTTAAACATTCCCTTCATTTATGCTTCCCTTTGTTGTGTACCTAACCATGACATCCTTATTAGGTATTAGACTCTAATTACACAATATATTTTGTGTGTATGCTCATGATCTTGTAATATAATTATATTGTCAAAATACCACTTTTATGTAATAAGGGCCTAATCCTTGTTATTGCAACTTAAGCTTTAAGTTAGGTTTTTTTGCCCCTTTATTAGTATAAACAGTGGATTCTCCTTGTAGGTATGCCCGCCATATCATTTTGTCAATACAATCAAACAATTTTGGGCTTTTATTGGAGATTTCTTTCCTCATTACTTTAATGTGAAGTGCAGTCCACCCTTGGGTGTGTAGGTGCTCTCACTTTTTTTTCCTTGCTTTTGTCTCTTATTTTTGTTACTCTTGGTTTTTTGTTATGGGTTGCTTCAATACATGCGATAATAGTTCCATTTTGTAACAATAATGATAAATGCTTTGTCGATTCTCATTTAGTGGACATTCTCGTCATTCCTTTGTGTTCCCATCCTTTTCTTCCCTACCCTTCTTTCCCCCTCCTCTGATATGAGTAAAAACAAATTTATTTTTGAAAAATTGATCTTGTCCAAAAAAAATTGATATTCGCTTAAATGAGTTGCCCCATGTGCCATCTACAATGAAGACTTAGATCATAGATCTTCCCCACCACCCTATGATATGTTGGCTTAGTAAAGTCTCATTAATTGGAACAAGTTGATTAACAAGATCCACAACATCAAAAAATTTAAGTTACATTTTATTTCGATATAATAAAATAAAAAAGTCGAAAGAATAATAAAAGCCTAAACCTATCAAATTGTAGGCATACAAAGTTTTACATTGCCAGCAATTTTTTTGTTATAATTCTGGGCTCTCTTTGGAAACATGTGTTTGTCATGGATGTGATGTCCACAATATTTCCAAGTCTCACTAGTACAATGGTGTATCCGGTGATTAGGATTTCAATGCACGTTAATACATCCCTTGTAACTCTGTTTATATTGTGAATAATGCCACATACATAACAATTTTAAAATGGAGGTGATTTACAAGTCATTGCCCACACTAAATGCTTTACCAATCTAGAAGTTGGTATGAAGTGCAATTATTGGGTTGATGTGGTAGAATCCTCCCTTAATAAGGTACTTATGTTGACGATTAATTTGGTGTTATACATTGTGGGTCCTTTTTTACTTGTATTGTTATATATCTGACATCCATAATAAAGTATCCTGTGATCAGAATTTTGTTTCACATTAATACTCTCCTCGTAAACCTAATTTCCCTCCTCGAGAGGTCATTTGCAAACTTCCTTACAAATGTTTCCTTATTAATTGCAAAATTCACTGGAAGGTTTGCCACTATTTTTGTAAACCTCCTCACACATATTTCCTCTTTAATTGCAAAATTTATTGGAAGGTTTTCCACTTTACTTGCAAATCTCCTCACATGTTAGAAGTACACTATTTGGAAATGAGTGATAGCTTTTCAAGATAGGTTATTATTTTCCTTTCTTAGATAAATGTTGAGTCTCAACTTAAAGAGAGTTATATTGATTGGCCAATACCTATATATTAATAAAGTAAGATAAAATAGTTTTATTGATGTTTACTACTAATAAAAAGTAGGTCAATATGATTTTAAAGTATAATCGAGTAGTGAGAAATTGTATCACTACCACAACAACTATTAAGAATGAAAGATAGAATAAACTAAATAAAACATTAAATAAGAGAGAACAAAAAACACATGTATGAATACAATATCATAAAGGGTTGCTCCGCATTATAAGCATGCATAATGAGAGGGGGGTGAAGAAGTTTTGCTAACGACATTGAAAGTAGAGATGGAGGTGGAGGGGGGAGATGTCCTCACTACACCACCGACCACATTAAAGGACCCAATACACTACTCAACAATGCACTTTGGATGGAGTTCATGGTAAGATGATTTTGTTATGTCAAGGGAGTTGAGAATGATCCATTGAGACTCTTCCAATACTAGAGTTCATTAAGAAGAATCTAGTGATGAAAACTTGGTTTATGAAGAGGGAAATAATTGACATGAAGAAAACTTGGTTTATGAAGAGGCAAATAATTGACACAGTGAGAATTCCTCAAAGTCTTGTTAATTGGAAATCAAGACCAAAAAGGAATAAGGAATGCATGGTCTCATAGATTTAACACCAAAAATGTATTGGGTGTTTGCTTGCCACTTCATGTTAAATTTCTTTGCAGAACAATTATTTATAGTTTAACTTATCTATATAGATGCAGTATAAACAGAACACAAAAGAACGCAGATCTTTCTTACTAAGTATACTTTTAATTCAATAAAGAATATATATATATATATATATAT
>CBVK0100306420.1:0-14220 GCA_900067695.1 Picea abies | reverse complement strand
CCAACTGAATGAAGGCACCAACCTTCAGATTCTACAAGAACCCACTTGCAGAGAAAGAGACATATGTCTCCCTAGCACCACCCTACCACCCTAATTTGCCAAAATACATATTGCTCAATTCAACTTTTTCATTCTGATATAGCTTGCTTACCCTTTCTGCTGATCTTCTCTGTATTCTTCACTGTTTCTGATCTGCTGCTCTGCCTCACTGTCCTCTGCAGCCCATTCTCAGCTTCTTCTCCTGTCACGCAGATTCTCCTCCTTTTCTCACATCCAGAGCGCTCCCTCTTTCTCACATCAACAGCAGCAATTCATCTCTGTTCCAGTGCATTATATAGATTCTTCACACATGCAGAGGTTTTCCATGCATTTCTCAACTCCAACTGCAGTTTCCCTTTCTTTCATTCTTTCTTCTACTTTTCGCATGCCAGCATTCTCCTTGATTTTATGAACAGACTCTTTGCATGCCTCCTCTACACATGCCGCATCATGCAATGTTGTGTTCCTCCTGTCTTAACTGCCAATCTATTTTTAGACTAAACGTCTTTCTGCTTTTCTCAACTCCAACTGTAGTTTCCCTTTCTTTCGTTCTTTCTTCTGCTTTTCGTATGCCAGCGTTCTCCCTGATGTTCTGAACTGGCTCTTTGCATGCCTCCTCTACGCATGCCACATCATGCAACGCTGCGTTCCTCCTGTCTTGACTACCAGTCTAATTTTAGACTAAAAGTCTTTCCACCGTCCAGAGTGATTTAGAGAAACCAAACTGTTTCAGCATAGTTTTCAACACTGTGTTTCAGCCCAGCGTTGTGTTTCAGCATATGTATTAATACTATGTTTCAACAACTGTTCCAACCCTGTGTTTCAGCATATGTACCATTGTTGTGTTTCAGTTGTTACAGCACCGTGTTTCAGCATAAGTTCCAGCTATGTTTCAGCATTGTGTTTCTACGTCTGTGATCCAGCATTTGTGTTCCAGCATTTGTGTTCCAACATTTGTGTTCCAGCATCTGTGTTCTAGCTTCTATGTTCCAGCATCTCTTGTGCGTGCTCCATAACCAACCGATTTCCATCACTGACAACCTTGACAGTCTGCGTCTTCTGTGTTTCAGCATCTGTGTTCCAGCATCTGTGTTCCAGCATCTGTGATTCAGCTTCTGTGTTTCAGCATCTGTGTACCAGCATTTGTGTTCCAGCACTTGTGCGTGCTCCATAAACAACCGATTTCCATCAATGACAACCTTAACCATCTGCGTCAGCTTCTGTGTTCCAGCTCTGTTTCAGCATCTGTGTACCACTGTGTTTCAGCTTCTGTGTTCCAGCGTCTCTTGTGCGTGCTCCATAAACAATCGATTGCCATCAATGACAACCTTAACCATCTGCGTCAGCTTCTGTGTTCCAACTCTGTTTCAGCACTGTGTTTCAGCATCTGTGTACCACTGTGTTTCAGCTTCTGTGTTCCAGCGTCTCTTGTGCGTGCTCCATAAACAATCGATTTCCATCAATGACAACCTTAACCATCTGCTTCAGTCTTCTGTTATAGCCATATCTCCAACAACAAATAAGTTATGTATGAAGTGACCCACTTTTATAGAATAAGTGAGAATCACTTTTACAATGAAATTACTTTATAAATTAAAGTTGCATGTAAAAATTAACTTAAAAAGAAAATATTAAAATTATTTTATAGTGATTCATTTTATAATTTAAGTGAAATGCACTTTACAATAAAGTATTGCATAAGCTTTTTCAAAAAGTAACTTAAAATGGACTTGAAATCAAGACCTTTTATTAAATAAAACAACTTTCAACCAAGTGAGCTAGTGAAAAACACATAACAATTTTATTGTAAGTGGATGGGGGTGTTGTTGGAGATTTGCCTTGAAGTTGGTGCTTACCCCCAAAAAACCTTGTTTTCGTTCACTTGTACAAAAACAAGCCAAATTTTGGAAAAAAAAATTGAATCTCAACAAAAATGGGGTTAGAGGTTAGCTTACCTGAAAAATGCTAATTTTATCTTTGTTTCTAATTTGTAAGCTCGCATATTATGCAATGAAAAGAGCATACATAGAAAAGAAAAATATTCCTTCTATGTTTTTTATTTGTCGAGATCACACAAATCTCATGACAAAGAGCATATGCAGACCATAAAGAGTAGCAACTTTTATTTTAAAGGGCACATTCTGAATTTATACCGGATCTAACAAAAATGGTCAAACATCCTTTTTCCTTGTAATTCATATTGCATTTTCTCTTGATAAAGTGAGCTTGATGTTTACCACCAAGCATCCTTTCATTAAGCAACCTATGTTGATCATTAATCTGTAAGTCATGGAAAGTATCAAAGGTATAATCCTTACCATCTTCTTTTTGTGCCTTCCAATTAGTCTGGAACATGGAACATAACACATAGAAGGGTGTTCTTAGATTCATCAGGAATATCTCGATGAGTTTCCCATATTTCTTCTAAAAGTTCTTCCCACATTCACCCAATTTAAGCTAAAAATATTTAACACACGCAAAATAGTCCTCGGTCCTTTCAAAGGAATGCAGATCAAGAGAGATCAACTCTTTATCCAACAGCATAACTTGAATTTCATTGACTTTGTCAAACAAAAACTTCAGTTTCTTCCAAAATTCATGAGGATATTCGATCATGCTTGTATGAAACTGAATCTCCCGAGAAATGTAGGTCGCGATGACCCCAAAAACCTCATCTTTCATTCTAACGATGGCAAAATTCACTTGATCATCATTCAGATCTAGAATTGTGGCCTTCATATATTTCCAAATACCTTTTCTCTTCATCAAAGTCCCCATATCTGGTTTCCAAACAACATAATTGAGTTCATTCAAAATAACAAGATCAATCTTGGAATCCATCTTTGATGTATGAAAGATTTGATAATCCAAACAGGTTAAAGTCAATAAATCACCATCCCAGAGTCAATCATTATGATATCTAACTAAGAAATATTTGTAAACAACGGGTGAGGTTAGAACCAATCACTCCAATACCATGTTGGGGATTGGGTGTAACAATTAAAGGACCAACAATAGAATCTATAAAATAAACAAAGATTAACAAACTTCAAAGAAGATCAAGGGTGTCTAAAGACAATGTTTCATCACTTAAGCACGACACATTGTGATCAGAACATTGCAATGCATCATTGAACACACATTAAAGTATGAGATATATATATTGATCAACCCATAGGGTCCTTTATTTATATTTTTTGTATTTAACTAATTTCCTTGAAATTGGAAAGATATTGTCCACACAAAATTGTCGGTGGTTGGAACATAACCCAACAAATTTGTGTTGTTGCATCATCCATCCATCCAATACATAGTTGAATTCTCGGTTGGTCGATCTATTGACCAACTATCTCCAATCACTAATCTATTATTCGATTGACTATCTCCAACTACTCATTGACTAACTAACCAACTATCTCTAGAAAAGGTGGGATGAACCATCAGAACCTAATGTTCCAACAAATTCAAGAACTACTACTCCTAGAAAACCTCTAGAAATCTCACACATGATGTCAGAAGAAAATGAAGACTTCTAAAATAGGCTATCCTAATTGAAGAACCAAAGTTGAGGAAATTAGTGGTAGTATGTTGAAACTTACAAATTTCTCACGTTCCCAAGAAATATTTAAAATGGAAATGGATGACAAAATTGAAAGCTTGATTAATAATAGGATGGAAAAAATGGAAAAGAATATGGATGAAAAGAAGGATCAAATGGAAAATAAGATGGATGAAAATAAGGATCAAATGGAAAAGAAGATGGATTAAAATAGGGATCAAATGGAAAAGAAGTTGGATTCCAATTTACAAACCTTAGATGGGAGGCTTCCAAAAAGTGACATTGTGGCCAAAGAGACTTATGAAAATAAAGGTAGTATTCATGCTAAAATACCTAGCAGTAATAAGTAATTTCAAGTGGATTTAACTCTCATATTGGAGTTAATTATGGATGGTGTCATCAAGGTGACAACTTTCCCAAGGTTGAATTAAAGAAGTTGGATGGAACAAAATACTTTACATGAGTGAACCAAATATATAAATACTTTGAATTGCATAATATTATGGATGATAAGAATAGGATTTCCATAGTGACCTTGTACTTTAAGGTAAAACCATATCAATGGAAACTTAAAAGAAAACCCCATTCTTATCATTGTACTTGGATTTTATGTATAAGAGACTGAGAAGACATTATGTAAAAGTATGGGAACATGACTATTTTAATCAATTGACATTAATCAAGCACTTAGATGATATCGAAGATTATAATTCAAAATTTTAGGTGTTTTCCACAAGGGTGGATAACATAAACGATGGACATGTGTTGGAACTTACATGGGTGGATTACATGAAAACATTAAACGTGATATTTTCTTAAAACATCCTAAAAATATTATAGAAGCTATGCAATTTTATTGTCATATTCAAGCCAAGAATAGAGCCACACACGTATACAACTAGAACATATGCAGGAAACATAGATAGATTTGGGTTCATAGGGAAACCCTACCTCAACTTACTCAAATATCACCAAAGGAAATGGAAGAAAGAAGAGAAAAAGGATTATGCTTTGGTTGTAATAAAAAATTATCAAAAGGGCATAAATGTGAAGAAAAAAAATTCACCTTCAATAATAATGAGGAAGACGAAATGAAAGCATTTGTACAAATGGATGAGGAAAAAACTATGAAAGAGCAACTTAGAAATTTTGTGTTGGTTTTCTTTGATGATATACTTAACTATACAAATCATGGGAACACCACATTAAACATGTGGATAAAGTCCTACAAATTCTTGAGAACAACCAATTGTATGTAAAAAGATACAAATGTTCTTTTGGGAAACAAGAAGTAGAGTATTTGGTTCATATTGATTTAATGGAAGGGGTTAAGGTGGACCCTCAAAAGATCCAAGCTATTTCAAAATGGCCCAATCCTAAGAACATCAAGAGTCTTAAAAGATTATTTGGTCTTACAATATATTACCATAAATTTGTTAAGAATAATGCACGCATTAAAGGCCGACTCACATATTTCTTGAAGAAAAATTATTTTGTATGGAATGAAGAGGCGACCTTGGAAATATCACTCTTAAAATATGCCATATCTTCTAGAATGATATTGGAAATACATGATTTTGGTAAAACATTCATAGTCGAATGTGATGCATCTGGATAATGAATTGGAGCAGTGTTGACACAAGAAGGGAGACCACTATCTTTTGACAGTAAACAATTAAAGGGAAAAGACTTGGTGAAATCTACATATGAAAAATAAATGATATTAATTTAACATGCAATAAAAAAAATTGGTGACAATATCTCATTGGGAGGAATTTTAAAGTCAAGATAGACCATGATAGCCTAAAGTACTTTTTGGATAAAATGTTGTCATAAGAAGAGTAACAAAAAAGGGTATAAAAAATGCAAGGGTTTGATTTTGAAATAATATAAAAAAAGGGGAAGGACAATATGGTCATAGATTCCCTTTCCACAATGGAAGAAGCCTCAAGTTTATATTCCATTACATCTTCCATTCCTATGTGGTTGGAAAAATATTTCCATGAATGGCAAAAGGAAAATAGTACAAGATAGAAAATACACTATATAAAGGAAGGGATGAACTCCATGGCATATTGGGAGTGGAAGAGATATATTCTCTGGTACAAGGGTAGAATATCTGTATGCCTTCAATCAAAGTTGAAGCAACAAATATTAACAGATTCTCATGAATCTCTGATGGCAAGACATTTAAGGTTCCTTAAAACATATCAAAGGATCAAAAAATATTTTTAGGAATGAAGAAATACATTCAAAACTTTGTAAGAGAATTTTAGGTTTTCCAAAGAAATAAAGGAGAAAACATAAAAACTCCAGGGTTACTTCATCCTTTACACATACCTAATCAAAGATGGGAAGAGATATCTATGGATTTCATTACAGGTTTACCAAAATAAGAAGGTAAGGATTTCATTTTTTTGGTCGTGGATAGACTCACAAAATATGCACATTTTTCTGGAATTCAAAGTACATATACGACAAGTTAAGTGGAGGAAGTGTTCATGAAGGAAATTCATAGACTTCATGGATTTCCTAAAGTAACAGAGATCCAAAATTCATAGGAAATTTTTGGAAATAATTATGGAAGATGATTTGGATTGGATCATTATATTATTTTCCATCTATCTCGATGCTTTCAGAGTGGAAAAAATTGGAGGAATCAACTTGCATGGTCATTTTAATGGCAAGTCCCAATTTGGAAAATTGGAGTTTGAAACCATCTAGAGCCATTTTGAGGCATCAAACGACATTTTTTGGGGTCAAAACTTTATTAGTATTAGTTTATCCACCTTGATGTTGTTATACACTCAAAGATATTTCAAATGGCACACAAATTGCATCAATTGGAGCTTGTATGAAAAATGTATGCCTCCTACAATTTGACCTACTGTGTTGACCACCATGGCATGAGAAGATTCCATGTTAGCCTTTACTACTCGTGCATTTAGGGATAGACTTTTGAACAAACACTTATATTGAGAGGGGGGTATGAATCAGTATAAGACAATTCTTTTTAATTTTTCAAACATTCATCAACCATATGAAAACAATAACAAATGAGATCTATTAACTACAAAACATGGAACACAAGATTTACATGGAAACCCTTTCAGGAGAAAACCACAAAACTTCTCTTTATAATTATTTGTAGGCACCAACCTATTGTTACAAATATTTGTAAGCATCAACCTACTGGAGACATCAACCCCCACTGATATAAACCATGGTAGGCACCAACCTACTCTTATAGATAATTGTAGACACCAATCTCCACCACTAAGCAACAACTTAGAAAGAGACGCCAATCTCTTTGTTTGAGTGACACCAACCTTTAAGTTAGAATTTAGTACATATAAATTCTTCAAAATGTAATAACATTTAGATTACCTTCATTGATTCTTCTTTCTACCTCTGTCTTCACTTGATCTGACCAAAATTTGAATTTCCAAATGAAATTTATGACTTTCCCAAAGCTTGTTGTTTTTGTCCTCTTCCCAAGAATGAACTTGTACAACATGCCACACATCCAATTTTTCAAATATGATTTTGAAATTTTTACCTGAGATACTTCTATATGTCTCCTCGGATCCTTGAAATTTTTATAGTGTGAAAAGTCCCAAAAAAGAAGTTATAGTGAAGATGTCAAAATGACTTGTTTGAAACTAATTTTAGGACCATTCAGAAACCCTAAATTCCATAGGGAATATCTTTGAAAGTATAGAGAAACAAAGTTTTAAATTTTTACCTAAGGTATTTTTGTATGTCTCTTCATATCCCTAAGAATTTCACAGTCTAAAAATTCCCAGAAAAGAAGTTATACAGAAAATGTCAAACTAACTTGTTTGAAACTAATTTCAGGACCATTCAGAAACCCTAACTTCCACAGGGAATATCTTAGAAAGTATAGCGGACCAAATTCTGAAATTTTTACTTGAGGTACTTATGTATGTCTCCTCAAATCCCAAAAATTTCATAGTATGAAAGTCCCAGAAAATAATTTATAGATAAAAGTCCAATCCGGTCTATTTGGAATTGGTTTTAGGACCATTCAGAAACCCTAACATACATAGGTCATATCTTAGAAAGTATAGTGAACCAAAGTTTGAAATTTTTACCTGGGGTACTTTTCTATGTCTCCTGAAATCCCTAGAAATTTTACGGTCTGAAACATCCAAGAAAATAAGTTATAGCAAAAATTTCAGTCTAACCTGAAACTGATTTCACAACTCTCCCCTTTTGGAATGATATTCAATTTTTTCTCATCCAACTCTTCAAATGTTATTACATTTTTCACCCACACACTTTTTCTCGATACTTTCTCTTTTTCTAATTTATCACAACCCTTCATGAAGGGACATTTTAATTCAAAAAGACATGGTACCCATTAATTAAATAATTAATTCCCCTTTTTATTTCACTTTTCCTAATATTGTGGAAAAATACATGGGAAAATACCACGGGCTTCCAAACCCATGGGTTTGAAACCACCATTTCAATTTTTACTTTTTCATGTGCACCCAGTTTTTTAATATGCTTGTCAACCTATATATAAATTAATATAAATGTTGTGTGTATTTGTAAAGCTGTAATATGGCATTAATTATGTCATTAATCCTTTGACGTTGATCTACACTCAGAAACCTTTCCAATGGCACAAAAATTGCATCGATTGGAGTTCATATGCAAAAGTTATGCCTCCTGTAATTTGACCTACCTTGTTGGCCACCATGGTATGATAGGATGACACGTCATCCCCCGTTACTCACGTATTTGGGGCTAGACATGTATGGACTTTCAAGAAGATTATAGAAGTTACAAAAAATTATCATAATTGAGGGTTGAGGAAGTCAAAATCCTACCCCTAGAAGGTTATCAGGCTATGTTAAATACTGAGCCACTAGGAAGAGAAAGAGTTCCATTATTTTGCATTGTATATTGTTCCATAGTTGAGCACAACATTTAAGAGTGGTATTTTGTGAGCATAAAAGAGGAGGAGGAGGATCATGTACTAGCCATTCAAGCCATAGTGTCAAAAGGTAACTCCATAGTGAGTTACCATTCCTTTATACATTCATTTTATAATTGAATCAAAGAGAGAAAAGCATAGGCTTTAACTTATAGTTGGGTTTTCTCCCGTATTAGGTTTCCTGGGACAAATATTATATTCATTTGTGTGGATGGTGTGTATTTTTTGCCTATTCTTTCACTTATTTTTATTTTAGTTATTCCTTAAATTCAAGCAATAAGCTAGAGATAATAAATCTGGGATCTAAGGAAATAAACCGCATGACTCTAAGATTTCATAATATTATAAGATCTATTGTGACGAACTATTCCAGTGGAATATCCATGATAGTTTATAGAACATATTGGTATCATAGTAGGTTTATTTTGCGTATTTTTCAAAAGTTGCAGGGATCCAGAAATTGGTTTAAGAATAAATCCATAGAACACTAGCCACGGTCAACAAGTTTGTTCATAACAACCCTCGAGATCTAGCATAGGAGATATTTGTGAGGCTAGAAGAGAAATTCATTGACATATCTCTCAACATCTCCCTCCTCATGGAAACTTTATTAAGCAAGCTCAAACTATTTGGAGAGGTTGGAGGCTCTAACTTTGAGATCGTATCAGAAGGGAAATCAAGAGATAATGAATACCTAGAAAAGGAGCTGAGGAAAGAGCCTGAGAAAAAGAATCCCAGTTTGAATGTTGTTAACCCTTCATAGTCCATATTCAATATGGAAGAAAAAGTGTACATAAATCCATACAAAGGTGAGATCGGTGCATTAAAATTGAATCATTGGTTGCAACAACTAGAAGTTTATTTCAGCATTCACCATATGGATGAGGCGCAAAAGATACCATTTGCTAAATTGAAGTTAGAGGTGAGTTAGAGCGCCATGATTTAACCTAGTGGGAAAGTGACACAGAGACACTTAGGATGGAGGGTGATCCACCAGTAACTAAGTGGGAGGATTCCATAACCCTAATTAAGTCCTAATTGGGTATGCACAAGACCAATGGATCTATTGGAATTACTTCAGGAAAAGGCATGGGTAGAGTGTACAATAGTATACCATTGAGTTCAAAAAGATGTACATCATGTTGGGTATCTCTCCCAAGGACCCAAATGTACTCCTCAAGTACCTGGGGGGCTCTACATAGTCATATGAAAAAGAAAGTGATGTTTTTCAACCTAAGGATAGTGGACAATGCATGTGTATAGGCATGGTATCTGGAAAACATAGGCCACAAGAAAGGGTAGCCAAGTGATTCCAAGCAGAAAGAGCACTAGGAAGCTTCCAAGGAGAGGAATAATGTGTGGAATGGGGGGAAGGATAATAAGATGACATCCATTACACATTAGTGTAAGGACCCCATAAACCATTGTAACCATTGTAATATTGAAGGCCACACTCAGAAAAAGTGTTGAAAATTGCATCCATAGTTGAACTCGAAGAACCGCAAGAAGAATGCAAAGAAAACGAATCTTCTAGAGCCCACGGATTTGAGCAATCAAGTTGAAAGAAACTCTAATGTGTATGAGAAAAAAAAATTCACATCATCAATGCAGAAGGAGGTGGATTTGAATAGCCTTCATTGTTGATGAAAATGAATGGGAGTCATTATACCAATATTTTTGAATCTCACAAGGCTAAGGTGAGATAGGTAGGATTATCACCCTATGTTTATAGCATAGTCAAAAAATTCAATCAGATATCAAGCAATATGTACTTGGACCTAATATTAATTTTGTATTTAAGTGTTTCAATAAAAGAAAAAAAAAAAAAAGTTATGATGTTATTGTAAACAAATTTATAAAAGATCATTTCAAAGAAAACAAATCCGAAATAACATTATAGAACATATCCAAAAGTGAGACCAAAATCAGCAGAATCTCTCTTTACAAACCCCTGCTAGGGTAAGTACCAAAGTAAAACTTAGCAGTCTATGGTGGAATTTTTTGTCACACACAGACAAATGATGTCTTCAAAGAAAATACCAAGACCAAAAAAGTGTTGGATCAACCACGCCACAAATGCATCACTGTCTTGACTCTGCAAAATAATTATAATCAACACTGAAAACTAATTCAGAAATCAAATTACAATTAATAAGATATCAAGACAAATGAATGAAATTTTGAAGAATGTCAAATATCTATGCTTGTTAGTCCTTCTTCTTGCTACCTTTAGTAAAACCCTACTATCAACAAGACGATTCAGCTCTATGTAATTCAGAAATGAATGAATAATGAATGAAATCTCACTTCAAAGCAAGAAAAAACCTTTATCATAAATGCCTATCTATTTTCTCATGCCTTTGTCCTTCTTTGCCTTCTTATTTTATTCTTCAATGAGGTATTTCAAGTAGTTCAACTACCTTTTAGTTAGAAGGTTAAATAATTTTAATTAAGTAGGATAACTTTATTAAATAATGATAAGGGAGAATAAATAATAATTAATAGGTGGGGACCCCCTATGTACTCTTATTTGTTTAATTTTCAATATTCTCTTGTTTGTCCATAATTTAAATAAGAATACCATGCCATATCATCATCATGAAACACATATACATCCAACATCCCAAAATAAACATGTCATAAATACATTTGTGCCTCCCAAAGTATCATAAATATGCCAAAAATAAATCAAGTTGTTTGTTGCCTCATAAATATGATCACAAGTCAAAGTATCATCAATTCATAATTATATATTTTTTTGAAAGGATGTCTTTCTCTGTTCACTATGTTACAACTGCCTATGTTGAAGAAATCCACCTTAATGACCGTAAAGATTAAATCAGTATATACAACCTGCAGCTAGTAAAACATCAAACACTATCTTGCATAGAATATAATTTAATAGTGGCCTTGAAATAACCAATAATCAAACATGCAAGCAGTAAAGGGAAATTAAGGGCAAATGGGAACAGACACGGAAGAATCTTGTAATATGCTCTACAATATTACATCTTCATAAAACAAAACATTCTTTGTAACTCCATCAACTAATAATTACTTAGATCATGGGAGAAACAATGAATTTGGGAGAGATGAAGGGATTAAAAATGTATGAAAAATGAATTGAATGAAAGGAATGTATGGTAATGTTCTCAATCCATTAATTTCGCTTGAAAACTTATTTACTCATAGACTTATGTTTGTGATCTTTTCAAACTTATGTCGCGTAATCATTAATCAGACTATATATGCCAAACTGTCAGCAATCTTTCTTTTAAAAACAATTTTCATTTATATAACAAGGGAAAAAGAAATGATATTTAAAATGATATATGCCCTTGTATGAGATTTTGGGAACGGAAACCTCGGGGAACCCAATCCCCGAGGATGACATAAATTCCATTGAATTGGCCCAATGAACAATGTGGGGGCCCAAGAACAAGGAGGGTATTCCAACCGGCAATCTATGTCAACATTTAATGCACAACATCGGACCTGAGATGAAAAGGATGCCTGGGAAAGTGGACTCCCACATATCCAACGTTTACATGCATGAAAACAAGGCTAGTCAGCATAGCCACCTAGACACAGAGTTAAACAGTCATAACTACTCATACTTAGGTCACATCGCAGCCTTCTCCTAGCAGGTTTATTCTTAAGTTCAATGAATAGTCCCCCATAGAGAATGGAAACTCCAAAGAGAATAGGTTCAATAGAATTTCAGTGTAGTCATGCTCTTCCTGCTACTGAAAGCATCGCCTTGGTGAGGAATCAAAGGCCTTCTTGTAGTGATTGGTGTTCAACTCACCTCTTTCTCAGCTTTACCATCCTTCTCTCTATGCCATCATTTGGGCCTTCATGGCTCCTCCCCATGGCTATCCCAAATGGTATCCATCCATATCTTTCAACAAATAAGAGTTTTTACCAATGACGGAAGCGATTTTGTAAGGACCTAGCCAAAGTTTCTGAAACTTAGAATTTATCTCTATCAGTATGAGCAGAATCCCAAAGAAATATTTTTTCATTAGCCTTAAAAGAAATTGATTTATCTTTCTTATCAAAATACTTTTTGACAAATTGTTATTTATTTTTTATATTTTCAAGAGCATGGCTCCTTTGTTCTTCAAGAGCTAGTAAGGCATTTATTATTTGAGGAACGCTTGTAGAATTCTATTCTTAAACCTACAGAGCTAGTATAAGGGAAGTTTACTCTAATTTGACAGGCATAACAACTTCCTGGCCATATAAAGTTGAAAAGGAGTATGACCAGTATTGGTTTTAGTTGTAGTTTGATCTTCCTGTAATGCATAGATAAGAAGTGTGTGCCACTGACGGGGTTTGGTATTTATGATGTTTTTTAGAATTTTAATCAGATTTTTGTTTGTGAACTCAGCTTGCCCATTTCCTTGTGGGTAGTAGGTAGATGAAGTGAAATGTTTCACTCCAAATTTGTTAAGGAATTGGGCAAATTTTGCATAAATAAAAACTAGTCCTTTATCATAAATTATTTCTAATGGGGGACCAAAACGAGAGAAAATATCAGATTCCAAGAAAGTGATTACTTGCTCATCCTGTGCATTTTGAGAAAGGAAAATCAGGGAGAACTGGTAGTAAAGGAATTGCAGAAAATTATTGTCTACCTGCAAACTTTTTACACTCATTACAAGCCTACGTAAATTTATGAGAATATTTAAAAACATAAGGCCAGTAATACCTAGTTCTTAGAATTTTAAAAGCAATGGATTTTGCAACAAAATGACCACCAATAGGAATGCCTAAATCTGTTGATCCATGAATTTTCTTTAGGATTTTTGGAGATATTGTATCATCAACACAATGTAACAACAATCCATCAACAGTTCTAGGAAAAAGAGATGATCCCGAGATGAGAAATTTAGAGGCTTCCAAGCAAATCCTCTTGTGTTGATGACTTTCAAGATTATTACGACACTTTTGAAATTGTAAATAATAGATAATGTCCTTATACCAAGGATGTTCTTTTGACTCAAGATTTTCAGTTTCAATAAGAAAAATCACAAACAAAGTATCTTCATCATTTTCAGAAATACCACATGGTTTAGGATGTTGAGCCAAATGTAAAGCTAGATCATGTCCCTTGATTGTACGAGAAGTTGTTGTTTTGAAATCATGTTCTTGAATTTTGCAAGCCAATGTGCAAGTTTTCCTGAAAGATGAGTTTGAGAAAGCAAAAACTTGACAGCAGGTAAAGGAACTTTTACTCGTGTGTGCTTGCCTAAAATATAATGGTGAAATTTATCTATAGCTTTAAAAAAAGAATATGCATGTTTTTCAATTAAAGTATATTTGAATTCATCATTTGATAGACTTTGACTCATGTAAGCTTGATCCAGATTTATGTAGGAACACAATGAAATACAGAAATACACATAAACGCATAGATGCAGCGGAAATAAGACTTCATTTCATTAATGACTGAAAAATGCTTACAGACAGAATGTAAATAAACTAGCTAAGGCGCTGGTAGCTTATCTCTGAGAAGAGATGTGTCTGCTACTCGCATCTATGAGAAGATGATTACAATGAGGCTCTGAAGGCCCTTTTACAATAAACAGGAATGCCAAAAGTCCTAAACATCCAAAAACCTAACCCTAGGAGATGAAGCGCCAAAAGTCAT
>CBVK0100306419.1:0-14497 GCA_900067695.1 Picea abies | reverse complement strand
TTCCTTTGAAAATTTGTGTTAGTAGTTTTTGATGATATACTAATCTATAACAAGTCTTGGGAGGATCATGTGCAACATGTTGACAAGGTGCTACAGCTACTAAAGAAGCAACAACTATATGCAAAACCATCCAAATGTTTCTTTGGAGTGAAGGAGCTAGAGTATTTGGGTCATATTGTATCTCATGAAGGTGTCAAGGTAGACCCTAACAAGATTAAATCCATGATGGACTGGCCGATTCCCAAAACATTAAAGAATCTTAGAGGATTTTTGGGTTTGACAGGTTACTACCGCAAGTTTGTTCGGCACTACGGAAGAATAACAACACCTTTATTGACACTAACTAAGAAGGATGCATTTCCATGGACTCTAGAGGCAACTAAAGATTATGAACAACTTAAGGAGGTGATGTGCAAATCTCCTGTCTTGACCACTCCAAACTTCACAAAAACCTTTATTATGGAATGTGATGCCTCGGGAAATGGAATTTGTGTTGTCCTAATGCAAGAAGGAAGGCCCCTAGCTTTTGAAAGTTGACCACTCAAGGGAAAGGACTTATTCAAACCCATTTATGAGAAGGAAATGATGGCAATACTACATGCATTGATTGAAGAAATGGCATCCTTACCTAATAGGTAGGCACTTCAAGGTCAAAACTGATCATGATAGTCTTAAATACTTCTTGGAACAAAGACTATCTTCAGAAGAACAACAAAAATAGGTAACCAAGATATTGTGTTATGATTTTGAAACCGTCTATAAAAAGGGGAAGAAAAATGTTGTGGCAGATGCACTCTCAAGAAAGGATGAAGATGTTGAGGCCTTTCTCTGTGCTATCTCGATCATCCAACCCGATTGGATAATAGAAGCAAGGGATAAATGGAAGAATGATGAAAAAGTGTTGACTCTCATTCAAAGGTTGCAGCAAGATTCCATTGCATCAGATACATTTCATGAAAAAATGATTCACTATGGTACAAAGATTTCTTATATTTATGTAAGAACTCCCAACTCAAACAAAAGGTACTATTGGAATTGCACAACTCTCCAGTAGGAGGGCACTTGCGATTTTTGAAAACCTACCATAGATTCAAGAAGGATTTTTTTTGGGATGGCCTTAAAACTAATGTTCAAAGGTTTGTGGTAGAATGTTTGGTTTGCCAACAAATAAGGTGGAAACAATTAAGTATCCAGGTCTTTTACAACCATTAACCATCCCAAGTCAGTGATGGGAGGAGGTTTCCATGGATTTCATCACAGGGTTACCGAAGTCTGAAGGAAAGAGTGTCTTCATGGTGATTGTTGATAGACTGACCAAGTACACACACTTTTGTGCACTCTCTCATCCCTTCAAATCTAGTACAGTTGCCACCGCATTCATGGAGACAGTTCAAAAACTACATGGCAGACAAAGATTATTGTAAGTGATAGAGATCCCATCTTCATTGGACATTTGTGGACATAATTGTTTTCTTGTTTGGGCACTCAATTGGCTCATATCTCATCCTATCATCCTCAATCTGATGGAAAAACCAAGATAGTGAACAAATGTCTGGAAGGCTACCTTTGTTGCTTTGTCTCTGATAAACAAACACAATGGTTCAAATGGTTACCCTTGGCAGAATGGTGGTATGACACTTCCTTTCATACTGCAACAAAAATGACACCATTTATGTCACTTTATGGATACCACCCTCCTTCCATCACTTCTTCTCTAAAAGAAAAATCTAAGGTTCAAGAAGTGGAAGGTCCAAATCTTAAAGGACAACTTAACCATGGCACAAAATCGCATNNNNTCTAAAAGAAAAATCTAAGGCTCAAGCAGTGGAAGATCACATCGAGAATCAACAATAATTTCTCCAAATCTTAAAGGACAACCTGACGATGGCACTGAATCGCATGAAACAACAAGCAAATCAACATCATAGTGAAAGAAGTTTTGAAGTAGGGGATTGGGTGTTTTTAAGACTACAACCATACAAACAGGTGTCCCTCAAGAAATCAAAGAAGGATAATAAATTATCACCAAAGTAATATGACCCTTATAAGGTGTTGCAAAAGATTGGTACTATGGCATACAAATTGGAGCTGCCTGCATCTTCACGAGTACACCCAATGTTTCATGCTTAAAGAAGGTTATAGGCGACAAGATCCCAATTCAAACTATATTGCCAGAACTTGATGAGGAAGGAAAAATCATATTGGAGCCTGAAGCTATCACTGACACAAGAATTTTCTAGCTGAGGAATAGATCCATTTCAGAGTATCTCATTAAATGGAGGAAACTATCGGGTGAAGATTCCACTAGGGAAGATGAGTCTTTTATACAGAAGCATCCAGAGTTACTCAAGCGTTGTGGGAAACACTTTTTTCAAGGGGAGGGGCATGTTAAGCCCTAATATTGGCTCATTACCCCTTATTTGGGGCATATTATATTAGTAATGTTATTTTATTTATGTCGACTTTAGGCGATTAGTTGTAATTATACCTCATAGTCTCATATATATACCAAGGAGACATTTTCATTTTGAATCATCTTGTACTTGAAAATTTAAGTGGGGTAAAAGGAGGTTGCCCCCTCGAAGAGGCTTATTATCTAAAATTATCTCTTTTTCAAGGCGTTGAGTACTTTTTCTTAGGTTTTTCTATTCTATATTGATATTTGGTTCTTAACAAGTGTTGTTGATCCAAACCTATATCATTACAGTGTTGGTGATGAGATCCTGCTGCTAATGACTTATTCAAAAAGTGATGTTGTTGAATACAAGTAATCCTTAACTTCTGAATTTGAGAATCATGAAGAATCTGAGTATGATGCACTACTTCTTAGGACAAGAAGTATGACAGAGGACTGATAATATTTTCCTGAGTCAAGGAAAATATACAGTGAAAATATTAAAGAAGTTTAGTATGACAGAATGCAAAATCCACAGTGATGGATTTAAAGAAGAAGATTGATGATGATTCATATGAGACTGATCCACAATTGATTGGATCACTAATGTATCTGGTCAACACCAGACTTGATTCATGCCATGCATTGAATGTTCCTAGTCATGTCATGAGTCAATCGAGACAGACTCACTAGACAACAACAAAACATGTATTGAGATATATACAAGGCATAGTTGGATATGGCCTGAGATATGCCTCTAGTATGAACTTGATTTTGCAGTGTATACCGATTCAGATTTAGAAGAAAGTACAGTAAACCAGAAAAGCACATCTGACTGATGTCCTATCGTGAAGTTTTCCATGGTTTCCTAATGCAGCAAGAAACAAAACTTTATAGACTTGAGTACCATAGAGGCAGAGTATATAGAATCAAGTGTGTGAATCAATGTGGCTTCCCAAGCTTCTAACAGATTTACTTGACCATGAGATGGATCCTATGATGATAACCAAGAGTCATGAGTAAAGCTCTTTGAGAACCCAATTTTTCCTGATGGATCGAAATACAATGAGATGAAATATCCTTATTTTAGAGATATGATGCAAAGGAAAATCATACACATGCAGTACCTTCCTACACATGAACAGATTGTAGATATATTCACCAAATTAACTTCGTGAAGAATGGCTCCTTAGTTGAGAGGGAGTGTCGATAACTCCAACCAAGACAAAATTCAAAATACATATGTGTGAGACTTGGCATGATAAATAATGTCTCCCTAGCTAAGAGGGAGTGTTTATGAATGCAGCTATGTGATACATTCTCCATCTTACAAACTTGTGAGGTGTGGATCATTGTAGCTATGTAAATCTTTCTTTCAGCTTACAAACCTGAGAGAAATCCCCTAAGAAGGGTATGTGGTTCTTGCATGAGATAGATCTAGGAAATTAGAGATGACCTCTTCCATTCAGAGAGTTGAGAAGAACTCCAGATGATTATCCAGTGGGAAAGGAGATCTATTGAGTTGGACGTGCATGTGGCCGAGCACAAGGTGAATGTGTGAAATCCCAAAGTGTTGGGTGCATTGTCATGTGAATAGAAATGAAGATGATGTGTTAGCCTCCTCTAAGTAGTAGAGTTGACAAGAAAAATCCAGATGACTCTCCTACATGAGGCAATGAGAAAGAAGACCTGTAGAGTGGACATTCATGTGGACAAGCACATGTGAACATGGGTAGATTTGGTTCTTCTATGTAATGCAGTGAGCCAGAGATATGACATCCCTATGGATGTTCCCCTAGTGGATGAGCACTAGTGGGTGTATCATATTCTTTGATATATTTTGTTCAAGAGTCAGACCTACCTATAACCCTAATTTTTATGTAAAGGGTACAGGTCGGCCCCACCTTAATGTAATTAATAATAAATGTAAAAGATAATTAATCTGGTTAATATTAATTATAATAATAATTATTATAATTATAATTATAATAATTATAATATGACTTAGGGAAGTTGGCCCTATTGACCCAATAGACACGTATGTTGATAGGACAAGTCTAATATAAGTAAAGGAATATTCCCCATTGTGGAAACATATCCTTCATGTGATTTTGAAAATTTCAGCAAGTACATTTACTTGGGAGAATTTGCACCTCTCTTGGGCGCTAGTCTTCTAGGGTTTGAGCGCCCTCTTGTGTGCTAGGTATTTCTTGGTGGTGAAGGTATTTCTCTTGAAGAATATAGCAAAGGATTTGGATGGGTTGTCTTCCCTTGTTGAGAAGGGTTTCCCAGGATACTTATTGTGTTCTTGTACATGGTGTTTCTTCTTGCGATCTTGGTTGCTGCAACATTATTGTCTATGGTTAAGTTAAATGATAAAATGGAATGAACTTCATGCTTAACCTAGCTTATTGAAAAATCAACAAATACTACACACAAGGTAGAAAATATTACAAATCTCTACATAAAAGAAGTTTTTGGACTACATGTAGTTCTCAAGGCAATCGTTTTAGACAGAAATCCAAAGTTTACCTCCAATTTTTGGAAGGGTTTATTCAAGGTATTTGGGAAAAATTCTAATATCAATATAGCGTATCACCAAGAATATGATGGGAAAACAAAGAGGAGAAACAGAAAAATTGAATACATGCTCAAAATGTATGTTATGGATGAACCATCAAAGTGGGAGGATTATATCCACTTAGTGGAATTTTATTACAATAATGAATATCAATCCACATTGAAAATGAGCGCATTTGAATCATTGTATGGAAGGAAGTGTAAAACGCCAAAGAACTAGGATAACCCAGTAGAGAGAGTTGTCATTGGGCCATATTTGTTGAAGGAAATGGAAGAACAGTTGACAAGGATCGAGTAGCATTTAAAATCTAACCAAGAAATGAATAAAAGTTATGCATAAAAGAACAAGGTTCTTAGAGTTTTTAAAGTGGGATAACATGTATTTTTAAAAGTGAAAATGAAAACAAGTTTGTTAAGATTGGGTTGTTTCCCAAAGTTGGCAATAAGATAATGTGGGAATTTTGAGATATTAGAAAATATAGGCCCAGTTGCATACATGCTAGCATTTCCTACATGCATGAGAGTGAATAATGTATTTCATGTGTCATTATTAAAGAAATGTGTGCCTAACCCTAACCACATGATTGATTGGATTGTGATCCATGTGGAGCATGAAGGGGGTTTCAAGGTGGAACCAGTACGCATCCTAGAATGGAAAGTAAAAGTGCTCAAGAACAAAGTTATTATTCTGGTAAAGGTTCAATGGACCTACTATGGTCCTGAAGATGCAACATGGGAACACAAAGAAGCTATGAGGGAAGAATACTCGTAATTTTTTGTCAATTTTTGAAGAAGCAAAAAGATAAAAATGAAAAACTCCATTTTTGGAGGCTAGAGTTATCGAACCACATCTTAGAGTTCTTGGTCACTTGTGTTGATATCCCTGATAAAAGAATGGTGCATCTTGATGGAGTGAGAGAAATGAAGGGGGAACAATCCTTGGGTTAGTAGGTTGAGAGAAATAAGAGATTATGGTTGGAACTATTGTTGGAGGGTAAACGGATTACAAAATTTGTTTTTTTGAATATTATGATGTAAAATTTGTAAATGTATATATTTCGGCATGGTGTTGTGCCCAAGGACAGTGAAAATTGTAGGAGAGGGGAAATGTAACATCCCCACTATAATCCCAGTTTAATTAATGCACATTGTAGGTATGAATGTGGCTATTTCCAAGTCATGTAATATGAGAATTGTATTTTCTGAATTTTGATAAATAAAATGTGATGTCAGTTATTGGGGGACAACCACAAAGACACAGAATGTGTTTTTAAACAAGAGAAGGGAGTGTCTAAGAGGGATCTAAGGGAGAAATAATTTATGGGTATTAATCCAAACCCCCATCCATGAATTTTATTATCATTTTGTATAAAAATTCTAATTTCATGTTTGAGTCTATGAACCCAATCACTAAATACATGTAAGAGGGTGGGTGTAAAAAGTCACATCCCATAGTTATTGGGTGCATGGGGATGAGTACAATCAATTTGGGATTAGTGTAAGTAAAGAAAGAGAGAGAGAGAGAGAAAGAGAGAGGAAATTTGTATGTTCGGGGAGGGAAATTTTTACAATCACTTTTTTGCATGAGAAGCAACGAAGAACAAGGAAAATAAGATCTTTTGAGTTGGAGCAACAATGGAGGGAAAATTGAGTATTTTTGGAGCTGAAGACTGAAAAGGCAAGTTGTCAAGCTTGTACAAGAACTAGATTTGTGGGCCTAAAGAGTGAACTCATGAGTGAGTTTCACTATAACAACAAGTTATTGTTAGTGTTTTGCTGATAGTTTTTCCTTGCAATGAGTTCTCTTGAGTTACCAATAATGATATTCCTAGATACCTGCACTAATGATACCCTGATAAACAAATGGGATTCCTGATGGAATTAGAGTAGCGAATGGACACATTCCTTGGGTTGGGTAGGTCAAGATAAAGAGAGTTGGAGGAAATATAGGATAGTTTTAGGACAATGCCAATGAGTTGTGGGAATATCTAAGTTGTGAGTGGACAATGAGAGACACCCTATTTTTTGGATTCCTATCCCCATATAGGGGGTGACTAGCTATTGATATCTATAACAATAAAGCTAAGGTTGGGTGGAGCATCCATACCAAGTAGTTGGTTGCACAACTAATTTAAAAGATAAGTGTTTATCTATGTTCTATGTTATTTTATTAGTTAAATTGTTGCATTTTAACTATGTTTATGTGAATGGTTTATATGTTTTTGTGTATGGATTTAATTTGATGCATTCATATTGTAGATGCATTTAAATGAATGATAGTAGAATGATTAAATCTATGTGTATTTTTTATCTAGTAACCTACAAGATTAGTTAGCATAAAAATTTTATTTTATGTGTATTCTACATGGTAATATTCCTCAGTTAAGCTAGGGGATGTTACATCTTCAAACAATTTCATATTATTTATAAAGGCATGTATCATTGGAAAAAAGTGACACATTGGGTGTTAAGAGATATCTTATTTATTTGAATACTAAAGGAAACATTGGCCCAAAAATGAAGTAAAAGTAGAGGCCAATTCCTCTTGGTATTTTAACGAAGTTGTTTTCCCATGGATTTTGAAGAAAGATGATCTATCTCTAGTAGAGGATGTTATATTCAATGTGAAGGCA
The DNA here is from genome assembly GCA_900067695.1 of Picea abies. NCBI lineage: Eukaryota > Viridiplantae > Streptophyta > Pinopsida > Pinales > Pinaceae > Picea > Picea abies. The sequence continues at coordinate 6,889 of CBVK0100306419.1, read as the reverse complement.
CCTTCTTTATATGGGTTGAATCTACAATACTACTTCATTTTAGAAAAACTTTTGTTGGGATTCAAATCACATGACCATTTGAACCTTCTAAGGGTATGTATGTTGATTACATTATAATTTATATACAATGTAGGTTATGTGCTATACAATCATAATTTTATGCTAATTAATTTTGTATGTGTTTATTTTGCAGTGTCGTTATCCTTTTCTCATGCATGGCAGTGTGATCCATGACTTCCCTTGGGACTTGGAACATCCCACATCTAAATATGTGCATTTATACATTGGAGACATTAAAAGATTCACATGCCCAATATTCCAGAGTGACATCAAGAGATATCTGAGATTGTTTTTATGTTAGAGAAGGAACTTCCCATGGGTTTCATAGACTTCCATGTCCATATTCTAATTCATCTAGATGATGAGGTTCAATTATCTAGGGTGGTATCATGTTGTTGTATGTTCTTCTTGGAAAGGTACATGAAAATTTTGAAGGTTTTTACTCAATAATGAGAAAAACCCAAGGGATCTATGGTGGATGGGTACATAGTATATGATCCATTCCATTATGATAGTGAGTAAATAAGGAAAATGAATCGAACATCAAGCAGAGTGTTTTGGGATGAACATTGGGATGAGGAAAAAAAGGGCAGGAGAGATATTCTAAACCAATAGAAAATGGTGTGTGATAATGAGTAATTCACTTCTCTTTTGTCAATTTTCTATAGAGTAATTGTTTACACTAACTTCATAATATATGTTTGATCTCACGCTATTTTATATTTCATTAATACATAAATGAATTCAAATATTGGCTCCATCAATAAATGTGTTCTTTACAATGCAAAACAAAAACAACCATGGGTCACATTATATCAAGAGAAGAGAATGACATGAAACAATGACATGAAATACATTATATTGTTCAACGATAGAAGGATGCCTTATCCTAATCATTTAAAAGAAAATATGCTAACTATTTGTCCCATTAGTTGGGTGGTTGACTAGATTAGAACCTTAAATATGGGGAAAACATGAAACCATATAGACACCCTTATTACTAGGAAATATTTCAAGCAAGACAAGAAGATAAATATCAACATTATCAAGGAAGAATATGGAATGATCATCAATATTCATGGAATAGGGAATTACAAAACCATTATTCAACGAGATATTATTAGAAACCAACAACTATTACAAATTGGAAAAGTTACAACAACAATACATGGAATCAAAGGAAAGAAAATTATACAACAGCCATCCATCAAGGAATAATACCAAAAATAATTGAGTTTGGATGAATAGATAATCACCAGTGGCAACAAGGAAGCAATAATATAAGTAAATCCTATTACTTGGTTTCATCACATGTAACACCCTTAATTTCAAATCTTTGGAGAGAAAGAGTTTTATAGGAGTGTATTATGGTTTGAACACAAGGGGGGAATATATGGGGTTAAATGTACATGTAATGGGTAAATGCATATGTAATAGTGGTCAATATAATAAAGGGGCCACATGTGAAATATGTGAATAATAATATATAGAGATCATGTAGTCATTGTTTAGGACATGATTTGAATGTTGTTAACATAAAATACTATTTAATGGTCAAATATCAACCTCACGAGGATATGAATCCTCCTGTGTTTTTAGAGAGGTTGTGATCCTCTTGTTCTCATAACTCCATGAAAATAAAACAAAGTCTGACAAGTATCAGACTTAATATTTACATTCACACTCAAGGGAAAAAAACACTTGAGATTGGATACCAAGTGTTTTAAAAGAACCTCACATGTACAATATTTACAAAATAAATATATAATATGAACAAAGAATATAAGGGACTGATATATCCATCATAACATTCATCAGAAAATTGAACAATATCCACGAGTAGAGAGAACGGGAAATGGACTGCAATTAGAAGAGAAATTTAAATTATCATTCCATAAAGTGCCAAAAAAATTATGTTGGAAAAAACATTTGGAAACTCAAGATTCTAATCAAAGTATTTGAGAATAAAATAATGTAATATCCCAGATAGCTCTCTTGGAGTCTCAAAAATAATAATGAGTCTTTAAATACAAAGGTAAATTTCTTTAAAGAAAATAAAATCCATTATCCCTTCAAAGAGGACTGGGATTGGGCTCTGTTATAGAAAAATTTTCCATACTCCATGCATTATGATTTCATGGCCTTCCCTTTCCCTCAACAGACTCAATTCCCCTATTGTGTCTCATACATAGTCAAAATGTAATACCCTTGTTTCCCCCAACTTGTAAATATTATTACTATTGTGAACAATACTATGGACATACCTATCATGTGAATGTTGATAAGGTAATGAACCTTTTCTATAGAAGGTAATGTATATATTTTTGTTATTAAATAAAATGGAAATTGTGGAATAATTATTGAAAGAGGTTGGCCAATACAGGTTATGATGCATGAGAAGGGATTGTAAGGGGAACTAGTAATGGTTGAGATGACCCCTGCAAGGTCGATACTCTGTTGGATATAAATTTCTCAAACCCATAACAATATTCTGGCCTAGAAAATTTAATTACCAGTCAGGATGGTAGTTGGAAAGTCCTACTAAAGAGTCAAGGAGGAGATGGTGTTAAGTACCAAAGACTGAATACAAAAGAACCATAGTAGATATACAAGAGCAATATGCAAAATCACATTTATTATTATCAAACCCTTAGGGTAGGGAAACACCATACAATGGATCCTATTATGGAAGGGATCCTCTCTTGTTCACTTGCCTCTTCAAGGGGGCATACTCCTATTGAGCTACCGCTCCAAATAAAATACTTCTATTCATATCCCATTACATTTCTTGAACCCCTTTATATAGTGCTACCAACCACCTAAGAACATTCTAGAGGAGGAACCTTCAAGAAGTATAACCTTCTAGTAAGTCCTCTTACATTTATTATATCTAACTAATATAGTGGGACTTATTTAATACTATAGTGGACCTAGTCCACCTTACATTGAATGGCCTCCACTATTATCACTATGGGCCCTATGGGCCTCCCACTACCTCTCGAGATACCTAACATATGGACAGAGTACCCAACTGGAAACTTCCTAATATGACCCATGAAATCTTGTTGGGGAAGGAAAGAAAAGGAAGGAAAATCATGGGAAAAGGAGAGTAGTGGGAAGAAGACGCACACGAATGGGTCTAAGGACCATTCTTGAAGAGGTAGAGTATGGGAGACTATGGTTTTGAATAGAATTGAGAGAGAGTAGTTTTTTCTGGTTCAGGAGCGCTTGGATAGTGTTTTCTAATCAAGTTGATAAATAGAGCTGCAGTGATTGAGTGAGCGATCACAACAAGATCCCTTTATTGGTGGATAGAAAAATGGACAACTAGGTTCCTATGGAAAAAGGAGAGTAACCTTTTTCCCTTACTAAGAAAAATCATAATATCTCTCATAGGGAATTATGATATAGCTAGGGGGTCTAAAGTTGAGGAATACTCCAAGAGAAATTGTTCCTACGATTGGGTGGAAAACGGAACCCCTTTCAGTAGTTTCCAACTAATTTCAAATTTCAGATAAGTGTGACTCTGAGTTTTATATTGTCTTGAATGTTTTGTTGTAATATGTATTTTCTTGATCTAGATGATGGAATAATCTTTATCTTGTTCGAATGGTAGAATTTGTGGCTCCGATGGCCTAGCGACCTGGGAAATTTGAAGTAAATATTCAATATCATGTTCTATAAATGGTTTTCTTCCTACCTCTATTTAGAAAAGGAGAACTGTTAGTAATGGTTTTTAAATGAATTTGGGGGAGTAATAATTTTTCTCATGTGCTGGTTGGAAATCCTCAAATGGATTGTCCAAGGACGAAAGTCACAAGTATGGAATCGGGACAGACTCGAAGGGACTAATTTGGTCCTATTGATCCCTCAAAATTTACCTTTTCCTATTATGGAATTCAAGATCTGTAGACAAAGGGTACTTCCTTAAAACAATTATTTTGAGTGACCAAAGGCTTAAGTCTGGAGGATTAATAAAATCTTAGATGATATTTAAGAGTGTATCCCTTAAGGTCTTGTCAAAGTTCTACAAGACTGGGACCTTGGAACCCTTTGCTACACTGAAAAGGAGGTGATTTTTCTAGGCTTTGGAACTTTGGAGGTGTGGGGCTTCGAGATGTTTGAACTCCACAATGCTTTAATCCTTCCAAATCAAACATGTTGATGCAATTACTAGATGGCTTGACCGACAACTAGTGGATTTTATCCATTACCATGGGTTCTACACTATCATTAAACCTTGACCAAATTTTCAGTCGTGAAGAAATGTGAGTTGGAGATATAAGGACCTTTGATATCTCTCCTGACCATTGAATATATTCTATGGTAAATTTGGAATTGACACACTCTGGGAGTAAAAAGGTGTTAAATGGTTGGAACCCTCGAATGTCGACGTCGCGAACTAACGTCAGTCGTAGATCTAAAAATACTTAGGGACCCTTCTCGACCGTTAGACAAATATTTTTGGAAGGATAGGGTAAGTGACAATGTTGACCAAGAAAAAATATCCATCCCGGCTTTATGACCTTTCTGGTAGGTAACCCTTTGGGGAATAATTGGGTTATGAACTGTAAAGAACGCGAACTCGCAGAATCTTAAAATGGAGAATTCTCGTTGATATTTGGATCGAGGAAAGGAATTCAAGAGTGATGAGAGTCATTGATTAGTGATCTAATGAAATCTCTTTCTCCATAGTTTGATCAACCAGTGGGGATTCCATGTACACACTTTAGTGAATTTACACTTTGGGAAGCACAAGGTACAAGGGGTAATAATACATCGAGGACTGAAGGTCGGAGTACATGGCTAGGAGTCACGGAAATTTAGAAATTTGGGACTCAGGGGCTCCGAGAAAATGTGAGGATATAGGAGGGTGTGGTAAATGTTGAGATTTATAAGCGCTGAAGTTCTCTTGTTGAAGTTCCCAACTCCAATTGGACGGGACCGCATATGCTATGGTGATGCAGCGTGCCTGGATAGTTCCACATGGCATCGTGGGATTGGTCATGAGTTAGGTGTGGTACCCACCCCTTATAAATTCTAAACCATGTGTTAAGTGTGGATGAATCTCAACCATCAGAAGTAAGGGTGGATAGAGCTCCACCATATATTATGGAGTGGAAAGAGACTTTGGGACTCTGGGTCTCTGGGGAATTTTTAGGACCTGCAAAAGAATCATCGAAGGGTCGAAGGCCCAATATCCACAAAGACTTGGGGAGATAATCCATCTAACTCCTCCTTATGTGGCCACATCAATGCCATAGAATCACACCATGGGTCATGATAGTTCCATGATGGATGACACGAGAGAAGTGATGCCATGTGGCGAAGGGGGTGGCCATTGGCCAATGACACCTCGAAAAAATTGGAAATCCATAACTTTCAACCAAAACTCATTTTTGGACAAGGGTATATTTGTTGGAAATCTCTCATTGAGCACAAGGCGATGGTGTCCTCATTCGAGGAATTCAATGGGTTGTAGAAAAGTGAAAAAATTATATCCCATCGCTTAAAAGGATACTTAGGGGGTCGGGTGTGTGACACAAAAATTCAAAATTGTGTACATATACACGGGCTAAAGTTAGACAAATCACATATATGCAGTTTTCTCCATTACATTTTGTGTACATCAGGTTTTGTGCTCAAAAATTTAAAAATATGTCGGGTTTCCATGCCAAGTCATGAGATGTGTGATCCTTGACCTTCCATATACTGGAAACGCTTTAACTTGACCCTTCAAGTCCATTTGGAGGCTATAAATTGAGCCATATACGAGACTTGATATTATTCATGATTGAGAGAAAAGACACTCTGGAGAAATTTCACCTCATATTGAGTCTGCATCCCTTTTTCCTTGAAAGTATGAACTCCTTTTGTGTTCATCCCCCAAGATCTTCCTATATTGAGAGGGATAAACTCAATTAATCCTACTATTTGTGGTTTTTCCTTTGTGGAGGATTGAAGTGGTGAAGACCCAGGTGGAGGGACTTAGTTTCTTGATTATGATATGTGTCGATAATAAAATTTATCACCTATGTACTTCTATTGATTACAACAATAGAAATACTCTTTTCTCGTCCAATTTTTACAAGAAAATGGATATTATATTTGGTATTCATTTGTTACAGGATATAATGGTTCAAAGAAACCAAAGACTGCAGCCAATAAGGAATTACAGAAGAACAACAAAATAGCAATGGATTTCATCATGGAAGGATTACCTGATTCAGTAAAGGACAAATTGGGAAAATGTTCATCAGCTAAATAACTCTAGCATAAGAGACATAATATCTATTCTTATCCCATCACATAGTTAGAGATTGATAAATAATATGTAGGTACAGAACAAGAGGTAAGATTCTCATCATGTCAGATGATTCAGACAAAGAAGAGTATAGTCAACAGAAGTGAGTTATTTTTCTTTAATTCTGAATAGCATGGACATATTAAAATTTAATTCCCTTATTTGAATATTGAAAGTGATGAGATAGAAAATCCCAATGAAATAGAATAAAATCCTAAGATTGAAAAGAAAAAGAATCATGAAACAGATTTCATTCAACGAGAAAGAGAACTTGAAGATGAAATAATCACATTGAAGATACAACTTGAAGAAGCAAAGTGAATAGAAGAAGTCACGAGGAATCAAATATTGAAGAAAGAAGAATATTAGAATTCCAAATCCAAATAAGTTGAGCAAACGATCATGATGTTAAAGGGTCATCTAGAAGAATCCATAAGGATTGAAGAAACTCTCGAGGATCAGAAGTAATGTTTGGAAATCAAAATAGCAATACAGAAGGAAGAAGCATAAAGTGAGATCGGAAGA
>CBVK0100306417.1:0-12901 GCA_900067695.1 Picea abies | reverse complement strand
AAAGGAAGTTGGTGCTTCCAATGAATGTAATTCTTCAAGACATATAAGAAAAAACATTCTGTGGTTTTCTCCCGATTTGGGTTTCCACGTAAAACGCTGGTGTACTGTGTATGTGTGTGATTGTTTATTTATTACTATTCATTATAAGATAATAATTATACATTGATATAACATTTGAAGAAAAAGGATTATAATTACGCTATTACTGATTCACCCCCCCTCTCAGTAATCCAACAGCAGCCACATCCATGGCCTCTACACAGGGCCTCTGCACGTAGCAAAAGCAAGTGGAAAAGATCGTGGAAGAATACAAAGACATCTTCTCCTCAGCCATCGGGGTGTCGGGGCACTGTCAGGTTAAGCATTCAATCGATCTAACCCCCAGTGCACCTCTACCCAATGGGCCAGTCTATCGTCGTTCTCTGATGGAAAATGAGGAAATTAAGTGACAGATCCAAGAGTTGCTTCAAAAGGGGCACATCTAACCCAACTCCTCACCCTACGGGAGCCCAATTGTACTCGTATAGAAGAAATATGGGACTTGGCGACTCTATATTGATTATAGGGCCCTAAACAAAATCACAGTCATGAACCAGTACCCAATTCCCCAAATTGACGACCTTCTTGACCAGCTCAAGGGAGCCAAGTTTTTCAACAAGATTGACATGAAGTCTAGCTACCACTAGGTCCCAATAGAACAAACTGATGTATGGAAGATTGCTTTCAAGTCCAAAGAAGGTCTTTTCGAATGGCTAGTCGTGCCCTTTGGTTTGACAAATGCTCCAACAACTTTCATGAGATTGATGGACGATATATTGCGGCCCTTCACCAATTCTTTTGTGGTGGTATATATAGATGACATCCTCATCTTCAACAAGAATTGGGCAGAACACTTGCAACATATTCAACGGGTCTTTCACACTCTTTGACAACACAAGCTATATGCGAACTTGGAAAAATGTTCCTTTGGCATGAACAGGGTCCAATACCTAGGCTACATTGTTGATGAGGATGGTGTGCATGTGGATCCAACCAAGATCCAAGTCATTCGTGACTGGCTAGCCCCGACCACACTAACTGAGCTTCGAAGTTTTTTTGGACTGGCCAACTTCTATCGTAGGTTCGTGTTGGGATTCTCCCATATTGCATGGGCCCTCAACCAAGTGACCAAGGGTGGTGGCAAGGAAAAGTTTGTGTGGGGGAAGTCACAACAGCAAGCGTTCAATGATTTGAAACATTGCTTGTGCTCAGTTCCAGTACTCTCCTTACCCGATTTGCAGCAACCTTTTGAGATTGAGACCGATGCTTTAGACTATGTTTTGGGCACAGTCCTCACTCAGCATGGTCATCCAGTGGCATATCAAAGTGAGACACTATCAGATATCGTCTGTAAGTACCCCACCTATGAGAAAGAAATGTATTCCATCGTACAAGCTTACCAAACAATGGAAGCACTAAATTCTCAGGAAGGAGACAGTTATCCACATTGATCACAAGCCTTTGCAGTTCATGTAGACACAAGGCAAATTACAAAATGACCGCCATCAAAAGTGGTCCACATACTTGCAGCAGTTCCATCTCAAAATCAAATATAACACGGGGAGCACCAATAGTGTCGATGACTGCCTCAGTAGACCTCCAATGGCAGCCTTAACCACGGTGCTCCACTCCTGTGGCCATGGGGCATCCGAGTGGCCCCAACTCTACAAGAGCGATCCTGAATTCGCTACCACTTACCAGATGCTAGGCACAGGTGCGACTGTCACTAACTTTCATATTCAGGACGGACTGTTATGCCATCTGGGCCACCTTTGTGTTCCTTCAATTGAGCGTGCGAAGTTGATTTGGGAAGCTCACTATAGTAGAATAACAGAACATTTTGGCATGGGAAAGACCGTGGCAGTGTTACAGAAGCATTTCTATTGGCCGAAACTTTGACAGGACGCCAGCAAGTATATCAGGTCCTACACTACCTGCACCATTTCCAAAGCAGCCATTAAGAAGCAAGGCCTGTACACCCCTCTGCCTACTCCCGATAGGCCATGGGAATCCATCTCGATGGACTACATGTTAGGCCTTCCTTCAACCAAGCAGGGAAATGACTGTGTTTTGTGGTGGTTGATCGGTTTTCTAAGATGGCCATCCTCACAGCCTACAAGAAGAATATCACAGCGGAAGCCACTGCCAAGCTCTTCTTCGAACGGGTGTGGGTACACTTCGAGATACCACAAACCATCATATCAGATCGGAACAGCAGGTTCCTTAGCACATTCTGGTCCAACCTTTGGTCACTGTTGGACACCAAGCTCACCAAATCCACCGCCTTCCACCCCCAAACTAATGGCCAGACAGAGGTCGTCAATAGAATGATCGTGCATATCTTGCGCATGTACAACTACAAACTTAGTTTGGGGGTGGAAGGCAGTGGATTTGGTGAGCTTGGTGTCCAACAGTGACCAAAGGTTGGACCAGAATGTGCTAAGGAACCTGCTGTTCCGATCTGATATAGTACAAACATCTACACACATGGGATGAGAGTCTCCCCTATGTTCAAAACAACTGCAACAGAGTCCTTCATAGCTCGACCAGCCACAATCGGGGTTTCAACCATTGGGTCCCACTGATGTCGCACTACCCCTTGCATCCACACAGGTATAATCATCCCATGATCAATTTGAGGCCGATAAAGCCACCAAGTTTATTGAACGAATTCAGCACATCCGACAACAGGTCAATAATATTTTACAGAAAGCCAATGCTAAGCATAAACATCGCCATGATCAACACCAAGTGTCGCACAAATTTCAGGTGGGAGACAAGGTCTGGTTGCATTTGCAGAAAGAGCACCTTACAGGACCCCATCGAAAGCTTCGTCCACTTCGCTAGGGACCTTACACCATCACCAAGGTTGTGGGTGACAATGCTTTTGAGCTAAGTATTCCCCCCTTCCTTGGCTTGCACCTCGTGTTCAATGTGAACCTCTTTCGACCATACTTCCCACCATTATTGGACACATCAGAGATCGCAGAGCAGTTGACACCAACAGAGCTCAATCCTGACTGCATGGAACAGACATCCATTGATCATATCAAGGACACTCAGATTAAGGGCACTTGACAATAGAGGATCCAACTTTATCGGGTTGTCAAAGCAGGGAAGCTCTTGCACCAAGGCAAGTGGCTCACTCGGGACCAAGTTTAGCAAAAGTTTCCCCATCTGATGGGGTCAGTCAATGCAATGTAGACCATTGCTTCCGAAGGGGGGAGGACTGATCCAGATGAATATCGGTGGCCACCCACCTATTCCATTGGCTCAAAAAATAGTTTTCATTTTAGCAGTTTTCTCCTAGTTTTTCGGGTCCTAAACTTTCGGGCCCTTTTGGAGGCCCTAAACAGCATTTTTTGGGCGCGGCACATTCACATTGTAGGCTTTAGCCAAAGTGTGACGACAACATGTGTAGTCCTTAGGTGGTTCTTTCCAACGAGCTATCGTGCGCCTAAAAAGGAGATTGTATGCAAAAGTTACGACCTCGGGAAGTTGATGTACCAACTTACCCCATCAAGGCCCACATGACTTTTGGCGCTTCAGCTCCTAAAATTAGGTTTTTAGATTCTTAGGGTTTTCTCATTTATGCTTTACGTTAAAACGACCTTTAGAGTAACCATCTTCTTGTGAATGAGTGTAGCCATCACAACTCTTTTCAGAGATAAGTTGTCACCATTCGAGCAAGTTTGTTTCAGTCTGCATTTTTACAGTTTCAGCATATTCTCTTTATTAATAGAAGTCAAGTTTTATTGTATCTCTGTGTATTTCTTTGTTATACATATGCATTCCATTTCATTCCATTTATAAATCCAGATCAATTGGACTCTAGTATTTGGAGTGTTAATACTCCAATGCTCCCCCTTAACCAAACAACTGTATTTATAACTTTCTGCCCCCCTTACATCAAAGAATAAATAATTACAACAATAATATATGAAACTACTGTTTTATTTTCGGCTGCTCATCTCTCCAGTTCCTGAGACCTTGGCCAGTCCATCAGATTATAGGATCCTCCATTTTGAAGGCGGAATTCATCTACATCCCATAATCATCTTGCCATCTCTTCTTATTGAAGCAGGATTTCACCTAACCAAAAAATATTTCTGTCTCTTCTTAATGAAGTGCGATTGAATTCACCTTGGCAGGTGGACTAATTTTAACTCATGTACCCTGCTGGAAATCTGAGTTGTTTTTAAAAAAGGTATTCTTTATTGGTTCCAAGAAGTCATGGGGGTAAATTTCAGCATACTTGCTCAATTCTTCTCTATGCTCAATAAGGCTTGTGGTTCTGTTTTAGAAAAGCATGTTGTTTTTTCCATTTCTATTATGCAATATTCTAAACATTTAATCCTAAAACAGGTTTGGGTAAGTTCATCCATTTCATCTTATAAATTGTGACTACATCCCAACGTTTTAAGTTTTCTTCTGGTCCCAATTGACGTGTACATTCAAAAGTGTTACTGTGAAAATTTTATTGCCTCAGCTTTTGTCCTTCATTCAACAAAATTTGAATATAACGCTTTATGAAAATAAACATTAGGTCAAACCTTATTATCGCTACATCAACCGCTGCCCTTCATACAGTCTAGTGTCCACTTCTAGGGTTTCTTTTATTTCTGCAAATATAGATGGGTTTGTTCTGGGCGTATAAAAATTGTTACCATCCATCTTAATTCAATGGTATCTGCTTTCAGCATCACTTTTTTGTGCCCTGATCATCTGCCTGAAACATATCTTCTGTAGCATGCCCAAGATTTGCTTCACATGGTGTTTCTGGTCTGCAATTGAACTTGTGACACTGAAAGTTAAAGCAATGGATGTCTGAAGTCTGGGATGGCATTTTTTTCCTAAGCATTGAATCCCATCTGTGGTCTATTGCAAATTTAGGGTTCTTTCTGTGGCATAAAAAATAGGATTCAACAGATAAATTAAGTCTCTCCGAAATACCTAGGGCATCTTTCAAGTCTTCTTCCTTCTTCCATGAGCCTGTCTGCTGTATATTTGTGTTTGCTGTGCTAGGGTGAAATTTTTCCTACTGATCCCACGACTCACTGTTGCGCACAGGTTTGTCTGGGCACATCTCACACATTGGGTCTGCTCATGTTTTCTTCTGTGATTCATATCCTTGCTGCCGATTGTGTTTTCTCTCTGACTGTGGTTTTGTGTTCTCTCTGCTCTCCCTATATGTACAATCCCACGTCTAAATATCAGTCTGTGCTCATCACATTCATGAATGTCACCCATAAAAATCCGTATGATAATCTCCTCTTAAATTCGTCTATTCATATGATAGTCATAATGTTTTCCTCTCAAATAACTTTTTCAAACATTAATTTTCTTGTAGTATAACCTTTTCAAACTTTAATTGTCTTTTAGTATAACTTTTCCAAACGTTAAGAAGCATTAAAAATTTATCATGCTTCAAAGCTTTCATAAATTTCAATTTAAAATTCACTTGCCCTTCCAAATCCTTGGGGCCATTCTCTCTCTCCTTGGGACCTGTGTGTCTTCAAACTTCTAATTCATGAAGTCCAAAATCGATATCTGTAGAAATATATCTTATCTCAGACAAATACTTAGAATCAATCAGATTTCAGTCTCCAACAAAGCTTCAACAGCCAAGCATCACACAGCTGTACTTTATGAGCAGAAACACTAATAGACTAAGATCTGAAATAAAATAGCAGCGGAAAAAACTCTTAACAGCAGACAAATTCACACATTTGACACCATAAATTCTGGGCTATGCCTCTTGGAAGAATCCACAGGAAAATGACAGTTTAAGGAGAAAATTTCTTATTCAACTCTAGGGGAAATAAAAGATTTACAACAGCATTAATATCAGCATGAAATACACAGACTTGTCTCACTTTCCAGCAAAATATCCTTATAGAAATCAGAGCCAAAACTCTGTCTTGAACAATGTGCCTTGGCTGTACGGCCTGTACAGCCCTGTACAGTCAGCAACAGCCATAAAACAGTCTAGAAAATAGTGCCAAGGAGCTGCTGTATGGTACAGTACCCTGCTGTATGGAATACTCTCAGCAAAAATATCTTGGAAATCATGCCAAACTGCAGATGGATGAATGCCTTGATTTCCATGCCTGTTTCTTGCTGGCCAGCAATAACTGCTGTACGGCCTTTCTTGTAGCAGCTGTACGGACAGTATTAAATGCTGAATTGTCTTCTTGAGAGGCTTGCCTATCCTCCCTAGGGATTTGTGTCAATCTTCCTTATTGTTGCTCTTTCCCTCCAAGCTCAAAAACTTCTCTTGGAAAACGTGCCTCTTCACATTCCCTCCAAGCTCTCCTCAAAATGTGTGCCCCTCTTCTCCACTAATGTTGCCTTTATGCATTTTCAAAGTGTAACTGCCCTAACCCTTGGTCTTCCAATGAGATTGATGATCAAGATCTAATCTTGCCCACATGAGAGCATTCCCTCCAAGCTCTCCTCAAAATGTGCACCCCCCTTCTCCACTAATGTTGCCTTTATGCATTTTCAAAGTGTAACTGCCCTAACCCTTGGTCTTTCAATGAGATTAACGATCAAGATCTAATCTTGCTCACATGAGAGCAACGGTCGTGACTTAATCATTTGTTGAAGTCACTTAAGTCACTAAAGTGACCCACAACCTCATAAAGTCACTTCCGCATGTTGAAATAAATTCACTAGGGAGAAATGTGCTCGATCACTTCCGCATGTTGGGCATTGCCAATGCAGAAGTACCTCCGAGCTACCAAATCTAACACTCCCTCTTAGCGAGCGAGGTACTTCTAGTACCTCCACCAGAATCCGTCTTCAAATCCATCATCCCAACCGTTGTTGTAGTTGCTCCCTCTGAACTAAAGACTTCTGCTCCCACTGCACTGAAAGCATTTGTTGCTACCTCCGTTGATCTATGATCTAAAGACATGCTCCTAGGAGACTTCACACTCTTCTGAGCATCCATCTGTGTCAACTCATGCTTGTTGAGTCCTCTGAGAGTACTGGAAGAGGACTGAGTCCCCGGTATCAAATCTCTCTCCCGTGCAACCTGCCCACCCTCCGACACAGACTTTGAATCCAAAAATCCATTGGACCCCAACACAGGTCATCCCAACAACCTGTACAATCTCTCATACCTGACACCAAGCAACATTGTTGTTTCTGGAGTAGCTCCCTATGGATATAACAATACCCGACCATAGTAAAAAGCAACTCCAAAACCATCAACCTCCAGAGCTGACACTGGGAGTAAGTTAATTGTCATCTCTAGAATATACAATACCTCAACTACCTCCAGAAAACCTCCTAACTCTAGTTGGAATCTAACACTTCCAACCCCCTTCACTGCAAGTTGTGGGCCGTTACCAATACCCACAAAGCAATTTGAATCTGTTTCTGAAATACTAAGTAACATTGACCTCATTCCTGTCATATTCCGAGAAGCTCCACTGTCCACAAACCACACTTCAATGTTCTCGAACGTTAAACAACCACTACCTAAGGGACCAGTCATCAGAGAAAATTCCTTCTCGAATTTCTTTGCAAACTCAGCAACCTCAACTGATGCTAACACATATGGTTCTTAATTCTTCTTCTTCTTGTTCGAACACTGACTAGCATAGTGGCCAGTCTTGTGACATGCAAAGCATTTCACTTTGCTCATGTCCTTTTTCTCCTTGCTCTTTCCCACAAGAGCAACATTTTGCTTGTTTGAACCATCCACTACCTTCTCTTGAGACCCCTCTCGGATCTCCTCCTGTGTAAAGTCATCCCACAAAGCAGTCTGAATCTATTTCTGAAATACTAAGTAACATTGACATCATTCTCGTCATATGTCGAGAAGCTCCATTGTCCACAAACCACACTTCAATGTTCTCGAACGTTAAACAACCACTACCTAAGGGACCAATCATCAGAGAAAATTCCTTCTGGAATTTCTCTGCAAACTCAACAACCTCCACTGATGCTAACAACTCTGGTTCCTAATTCTTCTTCTTCTTGTTCGAACACTGACTAGCGTAGTGGCCAGTCTTGTGACATGTAAAGCATTTCACTTTGCTCATGTCCTTTTTCTCCTTGCTCTTTCCCACAAGAGCAACATTTTGCTCGTTTGAACCATCCACTGCCTTCTCCTGAGACCCCTCCTGAATCTCCTCCTGTGTAAAGTCATCCCACAATCTGCTCTAGTCAAGGTGCTTCTCTCTCCCCACCACACACTTCACGAAAACTTCCCACTCCTTGGTGAAGCCTTTGAGGGCTATACGCACCAACTCTGAGTCTGAAATAACTTCTCTGACAGCTGCCAACTCATCCTTCACCTGTGTAACACTGGTGAGATAGGAGGCCACACTCTCTCCCTTGGCCATCCTAGTACTACTATGGAGCTTGTCTCGGAGAGCCATTTTCTGGTTCTCGTTATTTGCCTCATACAAATTCTTCAGTGCATCCCACATGTCCTTGGTTGTCTGCTTCTCAGCCAAATGTGGAATAAGGTGGTCTATGACTCCATCCAAAATGATTCTCTGAGCCCTTGCTTCCTCCACTTCATGGATGTCCAGAGCAATGGGATCCGACGCAGATACTGGCACGATGGTATTCACAAACATCCACAAATTGTTCTCCTTGAGAACACCTGTGATTCTCACCTTCCACTGCAGGTAGTTGGAGATCTCCTCCAACCTATCTTCAAACCTAATACTGGAAATCATCTTTGTCCAACTGACAAAGAACCTTTCTTTCCCCTTCTTCTTCCAAGCAAATGCCCCAGCAAGACACTGCTGTCCTAGTGTCAAGGCTGTTGACTGAACTTCAGAGCACCAACTATGATACCATGTAGAAATATATCTCATTTCAGACAAATACTTAGACTCAATCAGATCTCAGTCTCCAACAAAGCTTCAAGTTTCAACAGCCAAGCATCACACAACTGTACTTTATGAGCAGAAACACTAATAGACTAAGATCTGAAATAAAATAGCAGCGGAAATAACTCTTAACAGTGGACAAAATCACACATTTGACACCATAAATTCTGGGCTATGCCTCTTGGAAGAATCCACAGGAAAATGACAGTTTAAGGAGAAAATTTCTCATCAAACTCTAGTGAAAATCAAAGATTTACAACAGCATTAATATCAGCGTGAAATACACAGACTTATCTCACTCTCCAGCAAAATATACTTCTAGAAATCACAGCCAAAACTCTTTCTTGAACAATGTGCCTTGGCTGTACGGCCTGTATGGCCCTGTACAGTCAGCAACTGCCACAATACAGTCTAGAAAATCATGCCAGGGAGCTGCTGTACGGAATACTCTTAGCAAAAATGTCTTGGAAATCGTCCCAAACTGCAGATGGATGAATGTCTAGATTTCCATGTCTCTCTCTTGCTGCATGGACAGCAATAACTGCTGTACGGACCTTCCTGTAGCAGCTGTACGAACAGTTTTAAATGCTGAATTTTCTTCTTGAGATGCTTGCCTATCCTCCATTGGGATGCATTCCAATCTCCCTTGCTATTGCTCTTTCCCTCCAAGCTCAGAAACTTCTCTTGGAAAATGTGCCTCTCCACATTCCCTCCAAGCTCTCCTCAAAGTGTGCACCCCCCTTCTCCACTAATGATGCCTTTATGCATTTTCAAAGTGTAACTACCCTAACCCTTGGTCTTCCAATGAGATTGACGGTCAAGATCTAATCTTGCCCTCATGAGATCAACAGTCGTGACTTAATCATTCGTTGAGGTCACTAAAGTGGCCCACAACCTCATAAAGTCACTTTTACACATTAAAAAATAAAATGCTCAACTTTATAAAATCACTTTATAAAAATAAAATCACTAGGGAGAAATGTGCTCGGTCACTTCCGCATGCTGGGTGCTGCCAATGCAGAAGTACCTCCGAGCTACCAAATCTAACAATATCATGCTCTGCTACCATATTAAAAAATAAATACATTGTTACATGGAAGATACTGAATATAAATTATAATATTTTATTGAAATGGCGTCATTCAATACAATGAGGGAGATCCTCTTATATTTCATTCATGAGGTGGTTGTACTACCTACTTGACCTCAGCACTTTATATTATCAAAACTTCATTATTCTAATTTCTAACTAATGAAACCTAATTAAGTCACTCAGCATAAGGTGACTTTATACATTGGAGTGTTAATACTCCAACAAAAGGAAACCCCTCCCTCTTCCCTCCCTCTTCAACATCCAGATGAATCACCTTTAGCCTAGTACTGTCAACTCATTGACGCCCTTTTTGGAATTGTATTTTACTTTTAATATTAATTCTCAGGTTAATCTTAAACTAAT
Organism: Picea abies; assembly: GCA_900067695.1. Lineage (NCBI taxonomy): Eukaryota > Viridiplantae > Streptophyta > Pinopsida > Pinales > Pinaceae > Picea > Picea abies. The sequence continues at coordinate 2,551 of CBVK0100306417.1, read as the reverse complement.
GTTGAAAGAGGGTCCCGCTTTAACTTTTAATTTTAAATTTAAGATAATATTAAAATAATGTTGAAATTTAATATAAGTAAACGTAAATATCCATATTATTTTAATAATAACTTAAATTTTAACATTACCCCTTTTCAAGATGTTTGGTGATGGAACAAGACCTATTGGACCTCACAGAGAATATAGAAATTAAGGTGTTTTTCAATTTTCAACGCACTTAACAATTTTTCAGCATTTCAGCATACATGAAACAAGATTATATATCCTTTCCCCCTTACCTCTTGAGTTGGTAATTTTGGGATTCTACGATTGAAACCTAAAAGGGGAATACGCTGCTCAATGATGCCCAGTGATTGAAAGCAATTCAGCAAGAGAAAGCAAACATCAGATTCCTAGACTTGGCCAAGTTAGTCTAATGAGGCAGGCTTCAGATGAGGAATATACTCATTTGATTATTGTATGATGATTTTTGGAATCTAGAGGCCATTTAGAGCTTGAATGTTAATGTATTTTCTCTTATTGTATTTCCTAGTCCCATTGACCTATCTTTCGGTCAATTGTTGGACACTAATAAATTTATCTTATATTTTCTCATAACTTTAATTTTATGTATCTTGGAACTTATTGTTAGATTTAGGGTAATTTTGTAGCACAGTAATTTCTTTTAAATTTTCAGTACTTAAACAAATTGAAATCTGTCATTTAAACAAAGTTAGAACATCTAGCAAGAAGCTCTGTGAAGGACAGCCATGCACATATACAAGCAACCCTTGTTCTAACTTGAATTCTAACTTAGATCTTAACATAACAACGTCAACCTCTGAAAACCTGATCTAATGTAGCAATGTCAACCTCTAATCATATCAACGATGTCAATTGCTTGATCAAATAAGCTCAGATCTAAAATAAGGAACAGATCTGAATGTAACAGTAGGTCTATATAATTGAGTTAAGAGACCAGATCTAAAATCTGCCTAGTCATTCTCAATGAACAATTCTGTAGATCAATGCAAAGCTCATTAAGATAAACAAAATGTAAACAGATCAGATAACCTTCAACAGTGAAGTGTAAACCCTCTTAAGTGTAATATCAAATCAAGCAAATAGTGATCCAAACCTTTTCAAAAATTAACAGCAGATCAATAGTGATAAGAAACCCTTTAAATGTATAATAGTAGGGATCTCTAATAATAGATCTACAGCAGATCTCTAAGATGATTCTAAACAGCAATGCAAAGACTTATTCAAGTGTTCCTACTGATCTCATATAATAGTAGACTGAATACTATTTAACAAAAGGTAATCAATTAGAAAACATACCTGTCAATGACCTTACCTTGAAGATGATACACAGCCACATATAGGAATAGGTCCTGTGTGTTATGCTCAGTTAAAGTTCAGTTCAGATCTATTAGAAGATCTCTATCCACTGATTGAAGAACTTTCATGCCACCAAAATTAAATGGAAACCCAAAACCCTAACCAGGAAACCCTAACCCTCTCCATAGGCAGCGGCACCCTTCAGGATAGGAGCAGCACCTTCCTTTTTGAACAGCAGCTACCTTAAACAGTCAGCGGGCTACCCTCCATAGGTCACGGCACCCTTGAGACTGAAATCGGCACCCTCCCACACTAGATGGCAGCGCTCTTAATCAACAACAGAAGAAGGAGAGGGATGCAGCCTTCAAGGGTTAAACAACGCAGAAGATAGCACTCATCCAAATACAAAGAAACCAGCAAGAAGGTGGAGCAGCCTCAATGTGAGGGTTACAGCAACATGAGACAGGACAGCCGCAAGAGACTTCCACCAAGAACAGAACAGCAATCACTCTAGCTGAGGCCGCAGGTTAGATAGCTCCACGCTGCACTTGCAGGATAGTGTAATAATGTGTGTTTCAAAGGAGTAGGGTAGGGCTTATTAAATAGTAATTAGGACATAGAGTTAGGGTTGAGTCAAGTCAAGGGTTAGGGAGCGCTAGGACTTAGGTGAGATTAATGTGTCACATGCTTAAATTAAAATTTAAACATGTGACATAAATATAATTTAAAATTATAACCAAAAGCCCATAACAAATAACACAAGGTCCATAACAAACAATCAAAAGGTCCCACACAAAGGGTAAGAGGGTTTACGAAGCCCACAACCAAAAATCAAAAGCCCATAGCAAGGTAGAGGAGGGTTTCCCAAATAACAAGGTGGCATTACTCATTCTTTCAAATCATCTGGCGAACTTGTTACTTTATCATCACTGCATAAAGGACTTAATCCCTCTTGTGGTGGTGCCCTTCTTCAAGGAAGGCCATGTACCATCAAGACTCACACCAAGGTCAGAGACCAAGGATCAACCCATGCCCTCAGGCATGAGCACCCTGGACTCAGTCCAGGGGCCCTAGATATATCTAGGGTCTTTAAGTGCTTGGTTACAAACCAAGACTCCCATGCCCCAGGCATGGTTACCCTGGCTGCAGTCCAGGGGCCCTAGATATATCTAGGGTCTTAAATGCTTGGTCCTAGACCAAGACTCCCATGCCCCAGGCATGGTTACCCTGG
>CBVK0100306416.1:0-14501 GCA_900067695.1 Picea abies | reverse complement strand
ACTGTCATGCGCAAAAAAGGATGGTCGCCGAGGGCGCCATGGAGAACCCCTCCGTGGTTTCCCTCTTAGGCGCTTCTTGTGTTTAGGCATGGAGTTGATGCAGCAGAGGTCGTAGTAAAGGTCGCGACGGGGTGACTGCAGGGATAAATTAAACGCCAGCCATGGACGCTATGGAGAAAGCTTTGCGCTCCACCAGCAGGAACAATGGAACCAAAACACAACAACGGAGGAGATCGTCCGAGCCATAACAAAGAGCCGAGGACAAGAGCAATTAACGAACCCTCCCATCACCATAAGAGCACAATTAATATCCCTGGGGGGTGACGGACGGAGGCACGGGCCCGTTACGTGGCTCCGTGCCTCGTTGGCACCCACCAAGCGCTTGCCCTTGCCAGCTGTTTCCAACTAACACCCCATCCGGGGGACTATCAAAACCATTTTAATAATAACTATTATTATAATTTATTTAAAATTTTTAAAAGATACAAATATAATTTTATTAAAATCCATAATCTTGTTTGTACAAAATTCCACATAAACCACATAAAATCTATATTTTAAAAAAGACCACAAATAATACAAATGAAATATACATTTAAAAGATTAATTATTTATGTATCTATGAAAGATAGATAGTAAATACATGGATAGGCCAGCCAAATGAAAACTACTTTCCATCCACAGGAACATGCTTAGAAGAAGTGTAGCTTGCATTCCTACTAGAAAATAACCCTTCACAATTATTATATATATATATAATTGTTTTATTGTCTCTTGAAAATATCCATATGATGGGGTGGTCTCTTAAAAATATCCAAATGATGGGACCTTGCCATTAACTTTTTTCAAACAATGATAGTGAATTAAAACATTAAAGGTCCACATAATAGTTGGAAATCCAAAGGGACTATCTCTAGAGGGCTACAAGTTCAGTTCACTTTAGGTTAGACAAACATGGTTTGCATACATCTTCATCACAAAAGTGCCTATCTGTATCAAATGGACCCATTACCTTTGCTGAAGTGTTTTCTTTGTCCATTGAAAATATCCAAATGATGGGACCTTGCTAGCTAAATCCCTCAAAAATATCCCAATGTTGGGAATTTTGCGTTAAATATCGACATAATAGTTGGAAAGTCAAAGGGACTAACTCCAGAGGGCCATAAGTTCACCATAAGTTAGACAAATATCTGAATATGATTGTCATATACTTTTATCACAAGAATAGTTCGAAAGTTGAAGGGACTAGCTCTAGAGGGTCATAAGATAACTCTAACTCTAGGTTAGACAAACATCTTACTACTTTGGTTTGCATACATCTTCCTCAAAACAATGCATGTGTACATTATTATTGTTTGCTTGTATTAAATGAACCCATACCTTTGATGAGTTGTACAAGCTTGCCATAAGTAAGGGGAGAATAAAAAATCTATAATCATTGTAGAATTGTAATTTCAAACACACATTGAGTGCAAGGTCGAGATTTGGATTTATATATTTATTATTCTTTTGGATTTAAAATATTTGGATTTATATATTTATTATTATTTTGGATTTATTAAATATTAAAAAGTATAAAAATAATAATTTAATATAATTTTTAAAAATATATTAAAAATTAAAATGAATTTATTTAATATTTTTATTTTTATTAAAATTGATTTATTTTATATTTTGAATTATAAAAATATGTTATTTCTTTTTATGTATTAAAAAAAACAAAATATACTTTTAATAGTGGAAGATTAATAACTTTTGCACTACTAGATTAATCGACATGACACAAATAAACTCATTAATAGAAGAAAACTCCACTTGTGTTTTTCAAATCAATGCCTAGTCTTATGCTTGTTTGGAAATCTTGCATTCACATGGGAAGTTTTAGTCACCAAATCATTCTCATACTTCAATTTAAAGACCAACTCAAATCCTTTGATTGACTTAAATAAAACTAATGTAGAATCTTCAAGTGCATTAAGAAATATTGTTTCATGCATTGGAGTTGTGCATTATATACAAAGTTGCCTTAGTTTGTTTTTACATTTTAATTAATGAGATTATAAATCTTTACTATTAAAGTATTATTATGTTGAAATTTTCATTTTTTTCATTAATAAATATAAATTGTTCAAATTGAACATGGATAAATTTCTTGATATTACTTCTAGTATAAGTACTAGCCATCACATACTTAAAAGGGACTGGGTTAAAGATTTTGAGGCTTGACTTAATTATTGGAGCATAAAAGAAGACAATCAAATTTAAATAAAGTAAGACAAGTGTCATTGAAAAGAGGACAAAGAATGATAGTAAATGTCAAAATTTCACATCATTCAGTACTACAAGTGGAGAGTGACAAGCCATAATTCAATCTTTTAAAATAGGTAAAAACAATCTATCCCAATAATTCCACCATAACTTTCTCTTTGAAGGTCCAAATTGGTGGTAGCCTCCCTAGGGGTGTAATGGGGGCCAAAGGACCCATTAGAGTTTATAATAGTGTAGCTATGGTGGTTGTTTAATGTAAGTTGGACTAGGTCCACTATGTTTGTTATTGTTAAATAAGGCCCAATAGGTACTTAGCCTTGAATAAATGTATACATCCAAATTGGTGGGAGCCTCCCTAGGGGTGTAATGGGGACCAAAGGGCCCACTAGAGTTAATAATAGTGTAGTTATAGTGGCCATTTAATGTAAGTTGGATTGGGCCCACTATGTTTGTTATTATGAAATAAGGCCCTCTAGGCACTTAGACTTGAATAAATGTATACAACCTTGTTAAAGAAGGTGCACTAGTAGTTAGGATTTGGTTATAATTAGGATTTCATAGCTAGCTATAAATAAAAATTGAGTCCCCCTTATGAATCATGTATTGGAATATTATTGTTTTAAAACTTGGTTCATTTGGATATTTCCCCGTTAAAGAGACAAGTGAACAAGAGTTGATCCTTCCATCAAAGGATCATTGTATGGTGTTGCCCCACCTCAAGGGTCTTGATATTGAGTGAAGTATTGAGAATTTGTTATATATTGTTTGTGATTCAATTTTAAGGGTTAAGGATCATAACAATTGGTATCAAATCTCTTTCTTGGACACAAGGAGAAGAATTTGTCTTTTTCTAAGAGGAAAAACAAGGCCATGACACTCGGATCTATTTTTGAACATTTATGTACATAATCTAAAGAAACAAATTGCAAATCTGAATTCCTCTAGAATAATACCCAATTTCGAAAAAAAAACATTCAAATCAAATTCAAGAAGTGAACATATTGTTAATTTAAAAATCAATTATTTTCAGGGGTTTTTTACTGACAATCGTGAGTATTGTAGAGTGGATATATTTTGATAGAGCACTTAGATTGCAGTTAAAAACCAGTGCCAGTAGAAATAGAGTGTTTGTGAAATTTCAAAATTGGGTTCATAATATATATTTAGAGAAGTATCATGGATGTTACACTCATTTCAATTTGAAATTCTTGCCATGTGATTATCTCTCTATTTATGAACCTGATTATAGCATGATCAATGTCATTATACATAGAGTGGTTATGCCATTTTCAGGTTGGGGTCATAATAGGAATTTTGATCAATACTAAGGAAGTCAAGGTCATTTCAAGTTTGTGACCTCATAACCATGTCAGAAACATAGGATGGAACTATAATGGATTTTTAAATTGATCAAAGAAAGGTGTGAAAAAATATATGCATGGGATGATTTAGAAGAATCCTACGAAGAATGGGATATGAATAGTTGTAATTTTGGGAAGACAACTACTTCCAAATTCTCTTTGATGACTCTACCTCACCATATGAAGAAAACATCATTAAGGGAAGACATGAGCAAGTGGTTCCTACCAGTTTCCAATATGACTCTTCTATGGTAGTAGTGTCCCTTCTAGAGCCACCCTTTTATGTCTATGCAAAGGATATTCTTACCATGGATGGATCTATTTATTTGGATCCACATGACTAAGGGGGGGATTTGGAGCACAATACTAAACCATTCATCAAGCTCAAGTGTCCTCAATTGGTAGTCATCATGGGAACTTAGACATTGGACTCGAGCTTGTGAACAATCTTCTTGGACTACTTTAGCATTATGGCTAGCACTTGTACATGGCACCCTGTCTCACGATCAAGCTTATGGGACTCCTTCAACATTGCGGCCAACATTTATACATGGGACCCTGGTTTCTTGTAATACTCCAACAATGTATCCAACACCCATACATGAGACTCTAGTTTATGGTTGTACATCATAATTGCAAGCATTGAGAGTATCAATTCTAAAAGAGGGATGGAGTGGTGGGGTCCTCCCTGGGTGTGTAATGTGGATCAAAGGGCTCATCGGAATTAATAGTAGTGTAGGTATGGTGGCAATTTAATGTTAGATGGACAGGGTCCACTATCTTTGTTATTATTAAATACAGTCTATTAAGTAGTTATCCTTGAATAAGTGTAATATGGCCTCATTATAAAAGGTCCACTAGGTAGTTATCTTTTAGATTTTAGGTCTCTTATTTGTTTCTTTCCTTTTTTGTTTAGTTGTTCTCTTATTCAGTCCATATTTTTTCTTTGTCTTTTCATTGCCTTTAGTTCTTAAGTTTTTCGTTTGCTTGTTTTTCCTTTTCTTTTTCTTTATAACCTTATCTATGTTCCCTTTCTTTGTTTTGGTCTCCCTTATGTTTGGCTATATTTCAACCCCTTAATTATCATTATTCTTCCCCTATATTACTATATTTCTATAATAAGTATAACCTAATATTAATATCATTACAGTATGTTTAATATACTTTAATTGTGTCCATGGGGTGTAGATCAGTTGGCAATGGAGTGCATTGTTAAGGCACTCTGTTATGCGAGGTAATTAGTTCAAACCTCGACTTACCTTGTGTGCCACAATGCCTAGTGTTTATAGTGGTAGTGGTCGGAATCAACCCTATATCACGCAAGTATGAGCCCAACCTCGTTGTCAATTCCACTAGATAAAAAAAAAATATTAATTCTATTTTTCTAGTTTCTTGTTTGTTCTTACACCTTTCTTAGTTCTCTTTTTACCACTTATTATTTTCCTCCTTTATTTATGAGTTCCCTTATATAGTTAGATATTTCAACCTATATTTATTTAGTTTTTAGTCTTCTGTTTACTATTTTTATTCCTTTATTCATTTTTTCCTATTTTATGCTCTCTTTGGTTTATCCTTTTAATAATAACCCTTATGTACTATATTAATATCCTAATATTAATAACTTAATAAGACTATAACATAGTATCAATAACTTAATAAGACTATAACTTAATATTGATTACTTAATAAGACTATAACCTAATATGAATTACTTAATAAGGCTATAACATAATATTTTGTTAACCTATAATCAATATTCTATGTTTAATGTAATCTAATAATACTATTTTCTTCCATGTTTATTATGACCTAATATTCATATTATGAACTTTGATTACATTATGTTTATGACAACATTATATTATAGTTGTAGCTTTAATTTTTCTTTTTTATTATATTTTTGAGTTCTTCTTCATTTTAACCGACGTTAGTAGCTTTGAAGGGTTATCTATTCTCTGCTCTTTTTCCATATTTATCTACAAGGTCACCCTCTTCTCCTTCTTGATTGTTAGGATATTTAGACACTTAGGAGTTAGTTAAGATCAACTTGGTCTAATGTGTAATTAGGTAAAAGTGTGTTTCTTTAGTATGCATCAGTATGCATTTGTAGTTAGGTAATATGATGGTCAAGATATGTTCCCGACACAGTGTGATCCAACAGTTCATATTCTCCTTGATCTTTATGACTACATTGATCAAATTGATCTTAACTAACTCCTAAGTGTCTACATTAACTAAATGTCTTAAGGATGGATCCAATTAATGATCTGAAATGTTGACAAATTAAAGATGGCTAATGTGGATTTTTCGATCAATTTTAATAATCATTTGGTTCTAATTAGGGTTTTCTAGGTAGCTATAAATAAGAATGGTTTTTTCCTTATGAATCATGTATTGGACGATTATTGTATTGGATCATATCTCATTGGGAGGTTTCCCCCTCAAAGAGGAAATTGAACACGAGTTAATACTTCCATAAAAGGATCATTGTATGGTGTTGCCCTACCTCAAGGGTCTTGATATTGAATGAAGTATTGTGAATGTATGATTTATTGTTTGTGATTCAATTTTAAGGATTAATAATTATAACACAAATCACACGGAATCAAAGGGATCCTAAAGAGGACTTATTAGAATACATCATGTAAAACATTTATCAACAAAAGAGTAGAAATGGAAAAGTTGTAATAGGTGCAAACTTGGACAGTAGAGCCAACCCCAAATCATGGCTTTACAAGGTATGTTAACTTAAAAGTATCATAAATTTTGATTGGAAGCTTAGATTGTGGTTATTCAAAAGAGTTAGATGGAGGAATCAAAGGAGAATATATAGGTATTAATTTGGTACCATTTAAGGATAAGTTCTTGAAAAAGGACCATTATCATGGGGAGAAACAAGATTGTCTTTATAGGAGAAAGAAAAGTGGGAGAACTTATCAAGTGAAAGAACATGTCAAGGGAAATTATGGAATTTCTTCTCAATTCGAATTACTTTCCAACAAAAGATGCAACTTAGAAGGATGATTTCTTCAAAAAAAATTATTTGCACGCACTCAAACATTGAGGGCAATACTTGTTTTAAGGGACAGGGCATGTAAAGTCCCTAGGTCCTGAGCCATTGCATTGTTATTGTTTTTAGTATTGATAGGATCATTATTTGTAATTGTACTCTTTGTCTCTTATATACACCAAGGAGATCTAATTCTAAGAATAATCGAGAATCATTTTTAAACACAAGGTGTAAAGGAGGTTGAATCCTCAAAGTGGCATTGTTATTTGTTCACATTTTATAATTCTCAAGACATGATATTCCTTAGTATTTCTATTCTTATACTATTTGGGTTAATTACATCATAACAAGCCAAACCCCTTCATGAAGGTGGGGGTAGGAGCCGAAGGTGTGATTAACACCTATTCACCCCTAATCCCAATCCTCATGCTTGCAATAATCATAGTCTGCAACCACCTTTACCAAATTAAGGCACAACCAAACTTCTCTATATAGAAGTAAAATACAAAAAGGAAAGATAAAAGAATAAATGTATATAGAAAGTTCATCTTAGTTTTATTTTTTTATAAAGATGATCCAAAATTAGGGCACAACCAAACTTCTATATAAAAATCTATAGTGAGGATAAATGTAGTTCATCTTAGTTTTCCTTTATCTTTTTATAAAGATAAATTAAGACATAACCAAATTTAGTTTTGATGTTCATTTTTCAACATAATTAGCTTTATCTCAATCAAATATACATCACCATTATCTACAATAAAATGACTTAGTGGGAAATTAAGTTCTTCATTGTTTGGACTAATTTTTAGTGCTAAGTACAAAGAAAATGTAAGTCGGGATAATTTTATTGTCAAACATCTTTCGACTAGTTAGACAAACTTGTTTTTTTAACCAAACTAGAAGCATATATTCATTAATTGATGTGTCGAGGCTAGCAATGATTACAATAAAATTTTTTAGAGATTACACAAAAACTATACATATTTCTAATATAACTATTATATACTTTAAATCCTTCTCCAAACTATTGGTGTTTTATGATTCTCAAATCTGATAGTTATTGCCTTATGATTAATAACAAGATTCACCTTCATACATCAGTTATCATAGAATAACTATACACTGAAAATATCAACTATAAAAATGAAATGAAAATAACAAGATCTAGAAATATTAACCATGCATAGTAGACACAAGAACACAAGAGTTTATCCTGGGAAACCCAAGAAATATTAACCATGCATAGTAGACACAAGAACACAAGAGTTTATCCTGGGAAACCCAAACTTGGGGGAAAATCCAACAACCTTTCTCTAGAAGAATTTAGTCCAAGATATTACCAGTACACAATCATCAATAGCCAAAATACCATACAACGAAGATCCTCCCCAAGGCTAGCATCACCAAGACCTAACTCCTCAATAATATGACCAAGAATAACCAAGCAAGAGCTTCTCTAAGTGTGGCACACTCTCCAAGATAACCAGTAACCCAAAAATAGTGAAACTACCAAAACTGCACTACAACTACCTTGTGTGCACTGCAAAAGGAGGTGTCTGATTGTCCAAATGAAATGAGTTAGTCCTATATTTATACTAATATGGGCACCAGTCTGGGGCCAACTTCTTATTTCTAGGTATTCAATTACTTTATTATTTTCCTGTGGGGACAACTTCTTATTTATGGATTTTCAACTTCTTCCTGGGGCTTTTGTAATGGTGTAGATGGGTCTTCTTATACTTTCTTGTGGAGATTGAATACCCTAAGTTGAAAATCTCCAACACTCCCTCTCAATGAGGGAGGCATTCTTCATACTTGGATTTCTTCTGTCATAAAAAAGTTTCTTCATGAGTCATGTTGATGTGCCATCTCCGCACATGCATTCCATCCTGGAATATGCATGTGATATCATATCGATTCCATCCAATCCTTTACAGGAAAAGGAATACACCTAGGCCATTCACCACTAGCAGAGCCTCGTGAGTGAATGAATCACTACCCTTGGTCATATAAACACTAGCATAGCCCCGTGCATGACCAATCTGGGATAATGTATGCCTGATGCTTATATGGGCCACTCACTACTAGCAAAGCCCCATGGAAGAGTGAATCATTCTCCTTTAGTCATATCAACACTAACATATCCTTGTGCATGAACAATCTAGGAAGAATGTCTACCCGAACCTAGAGAAAATCAACATACCTGGGCCATTCACCACTAGCAGAGCCCTCTGAGTGAGCGAATCATTCTCCCTTGGTCATATAAACACTAGAATAACCCTGTGCATGACCAATCTGGGAGAATGTCTACCTGATGCTATCAACATACCTGGGTCATTCACCACTAACAGAGCCTCGTGAGTGAATGAATCATTCTCCCTTGGTCATATCAACACTAGCATATCCTTGTGCATGACCAATCTAGAAGAACGACTGGCCGATGTTGAAATATTAATGCTCATCACTAGCGAAATCAGCATGGCTAATCCTGTGTATCATCATCCTCAGCCAAATCAACATGGCTAGTATGGGAGGATATTTGCAATCTGCTCATTTGTGGATAAGTATTGGAGCTTCACTAATCCCTTCTATACCATGTCTTGGATGAAGTCCTGCAAGAATATTTTGAAGTTGCACCACTTCATGACTCACGGCATTGGTTGTGACATACTCTATCTCTGTTGTACCGAGTTCTATAGAATCTTGCTTCCAGCTTATCCCAAAAATCCTAATTGATACCAAGTTGAAGCAACACCATGAGGTGCTTAATTTGTCTACTGCACTCCCTGCTTAATCATAATTTGTATATATTTGCAACCTCACTTCATCAACTGAGACATATCATGTCCAACTGTACCACACAGGTACATGCTTTGTAGCAACCCAATGGTAGTATCTCGACTCTACCATAAACTAGATCGACGTGCAAAGAAAGTATCTGGCCTGGTGTTAAGTAGGTACAACAAGGATCCAATCAAATTCTTGTACATCATGGGATACAACAAATATGAATCTGAAGTAGAATCACTCAACTTCTTCATATTTGTCATAATAGGTGTAGTCATGGACTTGCAGTCCATCATATCGAATCTCATTAGTATCCCCTGAATGAGTAAGATCTAATATGATATCGTCACACCTCTAATCCCAAGAGTACATATGACCAGGATCCTCCATCTCAAACTCTAAGGCCAACTCCCTCTGTCACTGGAGTAAGTCTTGTTGTCCATTCTGCCTCACTGGCTACTGCCTCTATGACTGAGACAAAATCCATAACCAGTCCTCCTGACTGGCTGCCTCCTCTGTCATTGTAGCAATATCTACTGAAAAAATTGTAACCTCCCAGTATTTCTCACATCTCCTCAAAGCCTCCTCAAATCATGAAACTTGTCTGTCAGTCCTAGGAGATGTCTCTCTCCCACCTGATTTTTTTTTTTTTTTTTTTGGGGGGGTGAATCCCTCTAAATAATCGACTCTCTCTTAAGCCAATTGATTCTCTCTAAGATCAAGATCACTCTGAGTATGTACATTCTTGGTTAAAACCAATTTCATCAAGTATCCATCGATCTTGGAGTATGATGCTCTCTCTGAAACATGAATCCCTCTGAGTCTGTACAATCTCTAGAGCCATCTTCTCCCTCTGCATCTTCTAAAGTATGATCTCCAATGAACTCTCCTAGGAGGTTTCTCCTCTCTACTAGATCATTAGGGATGACTCCATATGAACTCTAGATTCCTATGAACTGGTACTAGGTGGGGTCGTCTGCCTCATCACTGGTGGAGCCACCTCCTCCTCCTCATCAATCTCTATGTGGAACACTCTGTATCACAAAAGTATCCTTCTTTTTCTTTTTGGAAGGTTCTAACTTTGTCTTACTCACCTTCAATATATGGATGTATATTTTCATGTCTACAATTCCATGTCTAAATAGTCTACTCCATGTCTCAAACTAGAGACCATCTAATCTGTTTCCTCCTACAACCATCATTATATCTCCCTCTCAGAGCTATCACCTGTGACTTGCCCGAAACAAGAGCAATAAAAAGGGAAAATAGAAGACAAGAACAATATTCTTATGATTAGGAAATAGAAACAAGGACAAAAAATAGGAACAAGAACAATCATCATTATAGCTATCTCTTAGAGATATCACCTGTGACCTTCTCGGGACAAGAGTCAAAACAAAAATGCAAGAATAAGAATAAGAAACAAGAACAACACTTTTCTAGTGTTGTGACCAATCACAATAACCTAACCAGAACAAGAACAAAAGTAAGAACAAGAAAAACACTTCTCTAGTGTTGTTACTAATCATTCCTCCGTGGTAACCTGCCCAGAACAAAACAAGAACATCTCCATGGTAACCTCCATGGAATTTACAAGGCAACTTGCCTAGGACAAAGACATCAACCAAGAACATCTCCTAGCGGAGATTAAATTCATCTTGAAAACAAGTGCATAATTAGTACTAAACAGTGAGCATTTACATAATGATCATAACAATATTTTAAGTGCTACCAAACATTGGATTTTAGTTCTGTAACATAATAGTAGTACCTAGCAGTAATAGCCCACTTAAAGGCTGATGTCATAGTGACAACATTTCCTTGAGATGCATCAACTATTAAAATTTGATATACTTAAAAGAAATCAAATCAAAATACATTAATCAAACCTGGGACCTGGAGTTTGAATTGCCATGGAGGGTGCACTATTCCTCTGAATGAACTAGATCCAATAACCCCTTTGGTTCATTGCTTGGATAAGGTCTCTTGTACATCCCCTACAAACACCCTCATACTCTGCTAAATGATATAACTTTGAAACAAATACAAGTGCATACCTATGAAATTTGTAGTACCATCCAACTTGTCTTTTAATCTAAAACTGGACACCATTAGTACATGAAGAAATCACAAAATCAAGATAACAAAAAGTTCAATGTCTAGGAAAATGTTAATAAGCCTGAAAAACCTAAAAATTTCAATTTTGACGAAAAGTCAATCTGAGAAGTGCAGTAGGTGCACTAGGGCAAGGCAAGTTGCTCTATACAAATTTTTTTCCTCAACTCAACCCAATAAATGCTCAATGAGATTCACAAAGAAAGTTGATGCAACTGCAGTAGTGGGTTTTAGGTAAAATTTCAACTTTCACTAAGTTGCAGTCTGAGACTACTAGAAGGTGTGCTAGGCTAGCGAGATTTTATATATGGAAAAATTAATCTCATCGTCCTCCAATAAGTCATTCACCGATCTTGACAAGTTCAGGTCTATGCAACAACAAACATAAACTGTGCAGTGACAATATTTCAACTAGCTCTGATATCATGTTGATTTTTATGATTCTCATATCTGATAGTTATTGACTTATGATTAATAACAAGATTCACTTTCATATAACAGTTATCATAGAATAACTATACACTGAAAATATCAACTATACCAATGCAGCAGAAATAATAAGATCTAGAAATATTAACCATGCACAGTAGACACAAGAACACAACACAAAAACACAAGAATTTATCTTGGGAAACCCAACCTTGGGAGAAAACCCAACAACCTTTCTTATAGAAGAATTCAATCCAAGATATTACCAGTACATCACCATCACCAAATCATAATACCATACAAATAAAGTCCTTCTCAAGGCTAATGCCTTAATAAGATAGCCAAGAACAACTAAGCAAGAGATTCTCCAAGTGTGGTGCACTCTCCAAGATAACCAGAACCAAGATATAGTGAAATAGCACAATTGCAGTTGCCACTACCTTATGCGCACTGCAAAAAGGAGAAATTTTTTTTCTGTACAGATGAAATGACTCAGTCCTATATTTATACTAATCTAGGCACCTTTCTGGGGCCGACTTCTTATTTTGGGTCTTCAAATTTACTTTATTATTTTTTTCTTTTACTGGTGGGGCTGACTTCTCTTCTCGAGTCTTCAATTTATTCCTGGGGATTTTGTAATGGTGTAGATGGGTCTTCTTGTACTTTCTTGTGGAGAATGATTGGTAATGGTGTAGATGGGTCTTCTTGTACTTTCTTGTGGAGAATGATTGTCTGAAGTTGCAAATCTTCAACAATTATGATTATAATTAATGCATTGGTTGCATGTTGTGAGGTGGTGATCGTTAGCTTATCCACCAGTGGGTCGAGAATGTTGGTTTATTTGATGATATTGAGGGAGCCCATACCTATGAGGGACAATATTTACAAAGTAACACCTCATGGGCTGGGGACAAACATAATCAACCAACTTATGCCAATGGTTATTTTGTCATGTATAATCTCGATGGGAAATGAGACCATCTTGAGATTTCTAGAGTGTCTGATATTGGAGTTGTGATGCTGAAGTCCCAAAGAACGGTTGGAGTGTTACTTGTTGGTGCTGTTGTGGGATTGGACTTTGATGCATGGGGTTGTGTACTCGAGGGAGGATAAGGAGGGAGTTTAGGTATAGTCTTTCCAGATGATTGGTGTACAAAAGTATTGATCTATATGATTGGTCTACGTAAGTATTGATCTAGATCACTGGTGTATGTGAGTATTGATCTAGTTTCTTGCTTTGGAAAATGAATTCTCGTGCCTAGAGATTTAATAGACCAAGAATTATTGGTCTAGTTCTATAGAGCTCTGATGCAAAAGATAAGGCTTGGTGCCTAGAGCCTTGATAGACTGAGAGGCTTTAATCCTGGCNTGNAATTGGTGCCTAGAGCCTTGATAGACTGAGAGGCTTTAATCCTGGTTCAAAAAGTCGGGAAAAAAACTAGAGAGTACTCGTGATTCCCTCGTGAGGTCATGTGGAGTTTTGATGCCTGTTGTAGTCACTTGGGTGGCTTTATAATAGTTCAACAAAGGGTGTTGTGGATTATACAGGGAGAAAAGTAAAAACTATAAGTAACATAAATAACATTAACTTTGAGATGAAATTCCTTGAAGGGGGCAGTATGTAATGACTGTAATAATAATAATAATACGTATTTATTTTTTTCTTTTGAAATGCTTCTTATATTTACAAATAGGGTTTTGAACCTGGGTTTCCACATTAATCTAATCTCGATAACCTCGTTGTTTTCCAATAGACCACACTCGTGGGAAATAATAATAAGTATTTAAATCGTATAAATATAGAAAGAAAATAAATAATAAAAATAATTACTTTATTAATAGAATAAAATGGGAAAATAAGAAAAGATAAAGGAAAGTTAAATTAAGAAAATGCTAAAAATAACATGATTAATTATTTAATGACAAGTGTAACTTATGCATGTAACCTATTGCAAGTGTAACTTATGCATGTAACCTATTGCATGAATGTGTAAGAATAATTTTGTATAATGAAGGATGAGAAAAACAGTTGATATCTTTGGCTTGGGCAGTTTTGAGGAAAATTCTTGGAAGCTATCATAGGTAGTTGATTGAAGGCTCAAGGGCCCTCATTCGTGATGATTGAGGGGCTTGGTTGGGAGTAGAGTTGTCCCCCACATTGTTGTTGTGGCATGTTGAATCAAATCTAGGAGCGCAAGGGTTCAACACGTATAGTATTGTAAGTTGATGTCTTCACCTTTCAGGCAAGCCTGTCACCACTCATTTGTTCTTATCAATTAAGTAATCAAGGATTTGCATCTTTATATTTTTAGTTAATGGTTGAAAATTTCTAGATTTATTTATTCTTTTAATTGAATTATAATTTGGGCCATTACACTCCATATCTATATATAGAGAGAGCTATGAAACACTAAAAGGCATTTGGGCTAGCCAACTTTAGTTGGGTGAGTTATGTACTCTTGTACAATGACAACTAATGAAGCTAGCCTATTGGATGATTTTCAAATGATTTGTTGTAAATGAGGAAG